>SEYY01019759.1:42500-60000 GCA_009176605.1 Armadillidium nasatum
TTCTCTCTGAATCTTGGTCCTCAGCTATTCGGCATTTCGGTGAATCTTTTGCTGTCGCGCTGGACATATCGAAAGCCTTCGATAGAGTCTGGCACAAAGCTTTGATTTCTAAACTTCCCTCTTTCGGTATCTATCCTTCTCTCTGTGATCTTCTCGCTAATTTCCTTTCCGGTCGTTCTATAGCAACTGTTGTAGACGGCCACCGTTCATCCTTTAAATCTATTAATAGTGGTGTTCCTCAGGGTTCTTTTATATTTTTTTTTTTTTTTCTTTTTCATTAATGACCTTCTCTCCATCACCTCATCTCCTATCCACTCCTATGCTGATGACTCCACCCTTCATTATTCCTTCCAATTTGAAAAACGTCCCACCCAACAGCAGTTGATAGACTCGAGAAGGGTAGCCTTGGAACAACTAACCTCTGATCTTTCCCGTATTTCAAATTGGGGCAGAGAAAACATGGTTGTTTTCAATGCCTCAAAAACTCAATTCCTCCATCTCTCCACTCGACACAATCTTCCACACAACTATGATATCTTCTTCGAAAACACACAACTCAAGCCTTCATCTGTCCTTAATATTCTTGGTGTTTCTTTTTCTCGTGATCTTTCTTGGAAAGATCACATTACTTCTCTTTCTAAACAAGCTTCTAAGAGGTTAGGTGTTCTGAGGCGCCTTCAGAATTACTTTCACGCACCCCAGTTGCTTGCTCTGTATATAGGGTGTTGTTCGTCCCCTGTATGGAGTATGCTTCGCACATCTGGGGTGGTTCCACACATACAGCTCTCTTGAGAAGGTGGAGTCAAGGGCATTTCGTCTCATCAACTCTCCTACTCTTACTAACTCTCTTCAATCTCTTTCTGCCCGTCGAATTGTTGCGTCACTCTCTCTTTACTATCGCTATTACAACAGGACACTGCTCTTCTGAACTCTCTCGTTGCATACCTCCTCCATTGAGAAGAACTCGTGCGACACGCCTTTCTACACATTCTCATCCTTTCTCTGTCCAACTCTCCGACCCCAGACTTAACCGCTATGCTCAGTCTTACATGTACTCTACTGGTAAAGTCTGGAACACACTCCCTTCATCTGTTTTCCAACTTCCTTTGACTTGCATACTTTCAAAACGCCGTGTATCTGGACACGTCGGCCACCATCGACCATGATATAGACCTTTCCCAACTCCGGTGGAATTTGGTAGGCCTCTGCCTTTGCCCACCGAGAGAGACATAAAAAAAAAAAAAAAAAAATATATATATATATATATATATATATATATACGATATATATATATATATATATATAATATATATATATATATATATATATATATATATATATATATATATATATATATATATATATATATATAATATATATATATATATATATATATATATATATATATATATAACCTTAGAAGTAGACATGTCGAAAGTTTTCGATAGAGTAAAGTAAAAATATATCTAATGGGTAGTTTTTATTCACAATACGGGCTCCCTTTGTATTGTTTGTTGTTGACCACTAAGAATAATAGGCTTAGGCTTATATAAAAGGAGCAAATGTCGAATACAAATTTTATGTGTTTGAAAAGTATTAAAAGTTAATCAAGTTATTGGTTTAGAATTGTTTATATGGGAATATTACAGTTTAAAATTGTACTTTACTGTTTTAAAATGAGTTGTGCTTTCTTTAAAAAGTTTAATAATTGCACAAAGTAGTGTTCTTTTGCTTTAAAAATATTTTTGACTTTCGTTTTTTTGTTGAACAAGATACATTGCAGAGCCAAGGCACTAGGCCCTTTCTAAATTGCCTAGTGCCTACTAGAGCTTACTAGCTCACTAATCGAATATTTTGTGGCAGGCTGGAAATAAGTTTACAAGGTAGTATTAACTAAGCCTTGGCTAATGAGTTTCATATATAGGTATTTATGGCTAATTGTAAGCACCACGTTAGCATTTTTTAAAAGCCTACTGAAATTATACAACAAAATATATTCAAATAAATAATGAATTGCAGAAGACTACTTTTGTAAAATAAAAATATCGAAAGAACCTGAAAATTTTGTAGGAAGATATTAGTGCTAGAATATGTGAAAAATAGTGAGAAACTGGTAAATGTGTCTTTCCTAGTCGTGGATTTTTTTTCTTAGTATATCGAAACTACGAAGATAAATTGGTCTAAAATTATTTTTAATTAATTGGGTTGATTGGGTTGCAGAAAATAATTTTGTATAGTAAAAATTTTAAAAATTAAAAAAAAATTAATTAATGAAAAATATTAATTAAGATGATTTAATGGTATTATTTTGATCTGGTACAATACCTCTATTTTTCACTTTATTGAAAATATTAAGTTAAAATATGTTGAAATGCATTCTACTCATACTTTTCTTTCACAGAAGCGTAATATAAATATATAATCACAAGAAAAATGAAAAGAATTAATAAATAAAGAATAATTATGCTGCAAAAATGAAATTAACTGAATTTTAAACTAATTCTTTTTCTAACAGTGTTTGAATATCTTTATTTTCTATATTTAGAAAAGAAAATAGAATTAAATGTTGAACTAAAATAAAATAATAATAATAATATATATATATATATATATATATATATATATATATATATATATATATATATATATATATATATATATATATATATATATATATTATATATAGGTTTTATTTTTCTTAATCCCTTGTTGAGCCTGAGATTACATTCGACTATTAAAGTTTTTTATTTTAATTTTTGCATTGAACAATTATTTATTAATAGATGTTAATCAAGACACAATGAATAGTAGCTTTCGTGCTCTTATTCTGAAGAGTGACTCTGTTAAGAGCACGAAAGCTCAACTATTGTGCATTAACATCTATTAATAAATAATGTTCAATGCAAAAATTAGGGAATAATATATATATATATATATATTAATATATATATATATATATATATATATATATATATATATATATATATATAATATATATAGTGTATACAGCAGTAGGCATGTATCCCATTGCAATACTTCATCTATTGGTTAGGCCTATATCAAAAAGCTGTATTGGTCATTCAGGTTATGATAATTCGAACTAAGTATGCTTGAAAACTAAACAATAATAATAATAATTAGGATAATAATAACAGCAGTAGTAATAATATTAATAGGCATAAATGAAATGAAAGCTAAATAATAATAATATAAATATCAAAAAATTACAGGACATTGCAGAAAATAGCAAACAATCAAAGAACAAATATGACAACCTTGTATTAATTTATTTTACTTTTGTACAAATGAATGATAGTTGAAGAACAGTTGCTTCACTATTCAGAGTAAAAATATCTGTTTTTTTTATATTTTTCAATAGTTTTTCTTTTTAATATATATTTATATTTCTTTACCATAGAGTAATAGTATGTGTAAAATGCATTTAAACATATTTTGACTTCAAATTTTCAATATAGTGAAGAATAGAGAGGTATTGTACCAGATTGAATTATTACTGATTTAACAACACTGCATTACTTTAATTTTTAATGATATAATATAATTTTGCTTTGCATTGCCAGGTTGCTGGATCAGTGTAAGAAGAATTGTATGGAAATTTATAGTCACTTTGGAATAAATAAAAAAGGTTAAAAAAATATATTTCTTAATATATTGAAACTATGAAGATGAAATATTATGAAATAAAGTAAATTATGTATATATATTATTTAATAATATTATATATATATATATATATAATATATATATATATATATATATATATATATATATATATATATATATATATATATATATATATTATATAATATAATATAATAAAATTATCACCACTCAAGGTTGGGGGGTAAGGGGGTAGATCCCCCTGTAGATAAATGTTTGTGTGCCATGTATTTGTATCTTGTATTATAATAATTTGCAGGAAAAATAAACATTTTAAGAAAAGTTTACTTACATATTATTTCAGTACAGCAATTAAAATGTAAATACATGGTACCAATCATTTGTCTAAAGGGGGTGGAGCCCCCTGTACTCCTTTACCCATGAGTGGTATTTTAAAATATATATATATATATATATATATATATATATATATATATATATATATATATATATATATATATATATATATATATAATATATATATATATATATATATATATAATATATTTAAATATTTTTTTATATTATAATTTATTTTATTTATAATATTTCATCTTTTTAGTTTCAGTATATTAAGAAAAAAAATTTTTTTTTTTGTTTTTTTTTTTAAAAACCTTTTTATTCGCTCTGAAGTAAAAATAAGTTTTTGTAAGATTACCTCTGATTCTAATCCAGCAATCTGGTGGTGTAAAGGTAAATTATATTACGCTGTTAAAGTAGTAAGATGTATTGTTAAATCATCTTAAATATATAAACTTATAAATTTATTTTCTTCTATTTTTTTTATTTTTTAGAATACAAAATTGTTTTCTGCTGCTTAATTAACCTAAAAAAAAATATTTCATATGAGTTAATCTTTATAGTTTTGATATACAAATAAAAAAATCCATGACTGTGAAAGACATATTTTCAAAGAAACCACAATATGTATATTGTGGCTACTATTTTAAGAATAAGAAGAAACTCATATCAGTATACCAATTGACTGATTTTTTAATTTGAAATTTTAATTTTATTGCATATTAATTTCTTTTTGATATTTGTCAAATATTGGCCATCCTATACTTATTTGAAAATAATTTATCAAAATTCAAGATGATATTTTCAATGTTCAGTAATACATTTATATTTTAAGAGTAAAATTATTTTTTTTATTTTTATTGCACTGTAGCAGTCTATAGTTCATTAAGTTTTATTCATTTGAATATAGTCACTATAATTTTAATAGGATGTAAAGAATTGCCTACCTAGAATTTACAATTACATATTTATATTTTAATATTCTGTATGGTTGGTAAAGTGACATTCCAATAATTTGAAAAAAAAATAAAGTGTAGACAAGTGATACTCTTTTAATTTCAGAGTTTATTACTTTTTATACAAAAATTTTTATTTTTGGTATTTTGAATAAAAATTTTTTTTGTTTCATTTAGACTTTTAAAGTTTTTATATTTGTTTGGTGCTTGTTATTTCTTTAAATAAGATAAAAATGTCATTCCACTAAGTATTTTTTTTCTTAAAATTGAAATGAAAATATATTTGTTTTGTGTTTTTTATTTCTATAGACAAGATAAATGTCATTCCACAGAGCATTTTTTTTCTTAAAATTTAGAAACAACAAAGATGAAATGATCTGAAATATACCTGTTGAGGTAAATTAATAAACGAAAAATAATTTTGAATACTAAAAAATTAACAGTAATAAGTACTATCATCTAGCAAAACATCGTTTGAAATCAATGGCATATCATTTGGCTTTGCATTACCAGGTTGCTGGATCAGTATCGGAGAGGAAATTTGAGAAATTTTATATATATATATATATATATATATATATATATATATATATATATATATATATATATATATATATATATATATATATATATATATATATATATATATATATATATATATATATAAATTCAAAATTGACCCATATTGAAACTACGAATACGAAACATTATGAAAAGTAAATTAAACATTCATTTCTTTAAAATAATTTTTTTTTACAGTATATATATATATTCTAAAAGTCCCAGTGTTTTACTAGGTTAGGCAGGCCAATTTGCTGGTCATTAGGCATACTTTTACCCCTTAAGTTCAGGTTGGTTTAAATCAAACTTGTTTGTTAGGTCTAACATACTATTTACACTTAACCTAACCTGGACTTAAAGGGTAAAAGTATGCCTAATAGCCAGCCAAGAGGCCTAACCTTGTCAATATCAACTTTTAGCACATAATAATAATGCAAAAAAACTGGTATTAAACAATTTGAAACTCATAATTTACTTATTTTGATAATATTTTGTCTTTGTAGTTTCAATATATTAAAAAATTTTGTCCTTTTTTTTTAAGCTCCAAATTAGTGATAAATTTTCTTAAATTTGCTCTCCAACTCTGATGCAGCAACTTGCTAGTGCGATGCCAGATGCTAATCCATCATTGAAGTCATACAATCTGCTGTTAATTGATCATACTTATTACTCATAATTGATTTGTTTTTTATTTTTAGTTTACAAAATCGTTTTCCTTAGCTCAATTTACCTAAAAAGAAATGGCTTCAGATCATTTTGTCTTTGTAGTTACAATATATAAAAAAAAAAAAATTGTTCAGTGGAAAGACTCTTATTACCAAAAATAGAGACAGTTAACACTCAATTATACTAGGTGAGATTACAGGCTTGCAAGTAGCTAGTTTATGAGCTGGCAAGTGAGTGAGTAATCAATTATACCGGGCTAATAAACTCACTATGTTGAGTCATGTATCTTCTTATATGGTTGTAGCAAGAGAATTTTTCTGGAGGAGGACATGGACTCTCTTCTGAGAATATGGTAGCTTGTTGTGATTTTTTTATTACCTTTATATATATAAAACTTAGTCTTCCGAATTTTCTAACTCATGGTTTAGGATTTCTTGTCAATCTATGATTAAGTATTTATTTCATTTATTTATCTTGTAACTTTACTGACTATCCTAAATTCTTGACTACCTAAACTCAAGAATTTGAAGAGTAGAGCACATTGTCTCTCTCTCTCTCTCTCTCATATATATATATATATATATACATATACACAGTAATCTATCACTATATCACTGCTCACTTTTCGCAGCTTCAGTATATTGCAATTTTTTCTGTGTATGTATATTGCTGAAACTGTATTAAAGGGTAAAAGTATGCCTAATAGCCAGCAAAGAGGCCTAAAACTCGTATCAATTAGGGGGTCAGCTAGAATTTTATTTATATCAAGAAATATAGCTAGGAAATATGGGAAATTTTCTTATTGAGGTGAGATAAGATTTTATATTTTTTTTAAACTAAAAGACAAATTAAAATAAATTAAGCCTAATGAAGTGTGGAATGACACTTTTTATAATAAATACACCAAAACATATACAAATTTCATTTTATTATCTTTTTGGGTATTGATATATATAGGTAGACCAATATATTGATATCAGAATTGATATTTAATAAATACATAATGTATGGCACATGAATATTTATCTATTGGATGAGAATCCAGAGTACCCAATGACCCATGAGTAGCGGGGAGTTTAATATTTCATTACATATTAATATTTATTAGATATCTATTTTGATATCAGTATATCAGTGTATCAATATTCAAAATGGACAATTCCTTGTTCAATAATAGATATAACTTTACATTAAAATTTTTAGGTTGTCAGTGTATTATATATAAGGGGTCTTCTGCACTCCATCAGGCTTTATTTAATGCACTTTAGTAAAGTTTTTTTTTTATAATTTCAATAGAATAGTAATAAAACTTCTCACTATAGTAAGAAACTTAATGTGCTTTATTTTGTGAATAGTATAATAAAAGTTGGCGATTAAGCACTTACATATTGTTTTCAATATTAAAAAAACTGTGACATTGTTGTATAGAGAGGCTTCCATTTTGGTTTTCAGAATATATATACACAAATATCAATATTGATATCAATAAATATTAATATACACTGAAAAAGTAAATTCCCCACCACTCATGAGTTGGGAGGTGTGGAGTAGAGGCTCTATACCCTTGACCAATGAGTAGTGGGTTATTTACTCTTTTACCACATGTTGATATTGAAATCAATATTAATATTTATATTTTTTGATATTTCATAAATTAAAACTCATTTCCTGTCTAAATTTCTTAATGTAAACAGCAAGGCTGTAACTGGCTGAGTTCTCCTTTAATATTGCCAAATCTAAGGCAGTAGTCATGAAATACCCAGCCAGCTGTAATTTTGTTTAAATCAAGGTTATTTGTTTGTAAGTCTGGTTAGCTGGTGTTTTTCCCTAATTAGCCAAACTGCAGAAGCTCAAAATGTATTTAAATGTACAGTAATTTGCTAAAGATCCAGAGGAAAATAAGGATCTATTTGTCTCAATCTTTAATATTATTTTAGGAAATTTATTTTTAGAATTGTTTAAATATACCTTAGTTTCAAAATTTTGATGTTCATAGTTACTTTTCTAGTTAATATTTGAATAAATACTTGAAGTTGTAATGTCACATGTTTCTGCATATTTTCAATAGTTTAATATCCAAATTTTTCAGATGACTGCAAGTTCAGAAAAAAAGGCTTGGCCAATGCTGCTTGATATGACTAAAGAAGAATGCAAAAAAGCCCTAAGGTCTCTAGGTAAATATTGTAAAATATAAATATATATATATATATATATATATTTTTTTTGTATTTATGTATATTTTATCTTTCCTTAAGTACCTGTTAAAAGATTTATGTGTGAGGAACATATATTTATTTGTGACTGTAATATTTTACAATGCATTACAAACTGCTTTATCATCCATGTGCTTTTACTACCATGGAATTATTCTTTTACTTTGGTTAATAGTGATTATCACTAAAAATTTCATATGTAAGGTATCATGAAAAAATATGTAAACTGATCATTTCTTTACACATTAATTACCTTCCTTTTTAAATTGTTAATCTCTTAATCCCAGTTTCTAAAACGAAATGGCTCGAACAATTTCTATATTAGTAGTTATAAAATACAATTATTGTTTGAATATATTTGTTTCATCATAAGATATTAGACATTTTAATTATTTAAAATTTTTTTTTTCTTCAGAATTGTCAACATACAGTAAAATAGTATCAGTTCTCCGTGCTCAAGGCGAACTCACAAAAGAAAAAAAGAAATTACTTAATGATTTGCAAAATATGTTTGCTATTCCTGTTGAAAGACATCGTGCAGAGATAAGGAGAGCTGTTAATGACGAAATGCTTAACACTATAGCAGAGACGTAAGTAAACATGATAATAGTTTGTAATTCTTTCATATGTGTTTAACTTAATTTTGTTTTAAATATAATGCCAGTTTCATCATGGGAAACAAACAAACAAATAAACAAAAAAAAAAAGTACAAAATGAGATATTTATTATAACTAATCAGTCACTTGTCTTGTTTAATAAATTTTCAAAAATTTTTTTTTTATATTTTCAAAAGTATATTTTCAAGAAAATTTTTTACTTGAAGGTTGAAATAATTTATTATAGGTATCACATGGTTAAAGTAAACAGTTTTAATTAAATATTTGATTTTTGTACTGAAATTTTGTTGTTGTTGAGAATACTTAATATGTTTATTGTTAGTTTAATACACATAACAAAATTAAAATTTCCCAGAAGTGCCACAGGCGTCTCTTAGGAGAAGCTAAAATCTTTAATAAACATGATGAACATTTTATATATCTTTATTATCTCCATACTTTTAATTTGCATTTTGGTGTATCACAGACCTCATGTAATATACCCAGCTTAGTGTCTTAATATCCTTTGATTACAACCACGTCCTGATTTTCTCAGTATGCCTAGATTTTCTTTGTTTTAGCTCATCTTCAGATAATTGTATAATTTATGAAAGGTATCTGCCACCACCATTTTCCAACAAAAAGTAAAACTGTTATGTATTTTAGAGTGGAAGTAAGTATTGTCAAAAAAACGCTGTTCTTTGAATGTTAAGTTAAATATTTTGTTCAAACAATCCATCTGCATTATTACTGTAACAAGATACTTAGGGTATGCAATTTTTTTAATCCAAATAATATATTTTTTGCTTCTATTTTTATTATTGCATAAATAAATCATATATATTAAGCTGAATACTTAAATTGTTTAATTTTAATCTACTTTTTATATTAGTGACAAGTTATGAAAATTTGTTTATCTTAATTGAGGAAAATAATTTTAAATTTCTTTTCTTTTAATATCATCATCAGAACTAATATGAAAATTTTGCCTTTAAAACTTTAATTGGAGTCTCATATTTTTGCCAATTCAATGCTAGTTTGCAATATAATAAAATTTCTTATTTAAAGGTAAAATAAATTTATTGATATTCTATTGAGTTCTTCAGTTGAAAATAATCAAGTAAATTATAAATAATTTTCTTTTTGTAAGTTTAATATTTATATAAAATTAATTAATTTCAGAAAACCAAGATTTTAAGTTTGACAAATGGTTTGGAAGCAAAACTAATCTTGTGTTCAATATTCGTTTTACTTAGCAAAATATTCATGTAAAATTTTTTTTTGAATGTTGTGAAGATATTTCAGTATAATTTGAAAAAGTCAACTTTGATGACCATGTCACTATTACTTTAATTTATAACATGGAATTCGTTTGCTATATATATATATATATATATATATATATATATATATATATATATATATTATATATATATATATATATATATATATATATATATATATATATATATATATATATATATATATAAAGTTTGGCTGGCCCAAATACAAATATTGAATGGACCATTGAAGGTAGAAGACTTATTCCCCTCATGCCTCGTGCCCCTCCTCAAGTAGCTTACACAGCATTAGCTACAAGAATGGCACAGCTTTATTGTGGAATCAATGCAAAATTGCCAAACCCAAGTGATACTGCAGTATATGGGAAACTTGATGGTAATTTTTGTTATATATATATATATATATATATATATATATATATATATATATATATATATATATATATATATATATATATATATATATATATATATATATATATATATATATATATATATTAGTAATGGGATGATTAATTGTCAAAATCAGTGTATTTTTTTTTTGAATCATCATTGTCAGTTTTCTGCCAATTAATTTGATGATTAATTTACATATATTGGCTTATTCGCTTTGCTCCACCCTCTTCTATTGAGGGTGAAACGTTGTTTAATAGTGGGGACCAAATATGCTCTCAAAGACGAAATCAAATTACACTAGAAATTTGAGAAAAGATTGTTTCTGCGTATAATTTAAGAACTATAAATTTAAAGTACTCAAGTTTGCTTGTTTGTAAATGTTCTCACATATTAAAAATTTTAAAATCAGTTCTCTTAAGATACTACAGGATACCCCATTTGCTCTTGGCCAAAGATATAAAAAAAATATATAATATATATATATATATATATTATATATATATATATATATATATATATATATATATATATATATATATATATATATATATATATATATATATATATATATATATATATATATATATATATATAAAGTTCAAGTCAAAAGTTAATAAAATTTGCCACATACCAACCTTGGTGTGTGAGAATCTTGCTGACATTACAACAAATATTGGAAGTGATCGCCATTAGTATGAGGGTATGCCTGTACACGCTTTCTCATATTACGGAAATTACCACCAAAGTCCCTTGGAAATGACCAGATCTTCAAAGGACTCCGTTTCGTACATTTTAACATTGGACGTGTGACAAGTGGCGCAGCCTCACATGATTTTACTTTGCTTTTTACACACCAAGGTTTGTTTGTTGCAAATTTTATTAACTTATGGCCAGTATTTGACATCCCTAGTGCATATCCAGGGCTGAGAGTGAGTATGACACCCCTATGTTAAGCTATATATATATATATATATATATATATATATATATATATATATAATATATATATATATATTATATATATATATATATATATATATAATATATATATATATATATATAAAATTACATGTATTTACACATTTGAATAAAGAAAAGACAATTTAATTCTTCCTTATTATAAAATTGTTAAATTTAAAATAATGGAAATTTTTAAAAAATATACTTTTTCAATTTCATCATCATCATCATCAAATATTTGTTAATCATCCCGTCACTAATATATATATAATATATATATATATATATATATATATATATATATATATATATATATATATATATATATATATATATATATATATATATATATATATATATATATATATATATATATATATATATAATATATATATTAAGGAGCCATACTCTCCCCCACCCTATTATATTCAGCAGACTTCCACAACCCCAAACATACCCACATCACTACATACGCTGACGACATAACTATTGCCACCACTCACAAAGACCTCACCACCGCAACAACACTCACACAAGACTACATAACACAACTCCAAACTTGGCTAGTAGAAAACAGGATGACGGCATCACCAAACAAATCCTCCATAACCCTCATAACAACAGACAAACACTTATCCAACACCTACCCACAAGTCCTACTAAACAACACCCCCATACCCTTCAACAAATCCCCAAAGATTCTCGGCCTAACATTTGACACTCACCTCACTTTCTCCAAGCACATTCAAAATACCACCAAGCCGCAACCAGAAAACTCAACATCCTCAAACCAGTGGCCAACACTGACATACACAACAACATACAAACCTCAATTGCAATCTACAAACAATTTATACGCCCCACCATCAACTATGCCTCCCCCATCTGGAACCCTCTGCTCTCCGACCATAAACTTAACGTCTCCCAAATAACACAAAATAAAGCCCTTCGCACCATTACCGGCTGCACATACAACCCCTCAACAACACCTTCATAACGAAACCAAGATACTACCTATAAGGAACCACCTCGAAATGATTGGCACCCAATTCTATGCAAAAACCCGTCTACCCACACACCCATGTCACAAAACTCTCCTCCAACCTACCAATCAAAGACTTAAACAACCTCCATCGTCCACCGGAACCTTTTACAAACGGATCCTAAATCGCATTCCCCCTCCTCCCCCCAATACCACAACAACCAAACATATACACACTCAACTAACACATTCATATATGATCAACAGACCTCCAAATAGCATCCTTAACGAACCCCCTCCCGAAATAAACAACGACTCCAACAACCTCCCAAGACACTTACAAATCTCACTAGCTAGATTGAGATGCGGGCACCATCCAAACTTACAACATTACAAACACAATTTCAATTTAAACCAGGCAACATCTTCCACTTGTACCAGATGCAAAAGGGCCCCGGAGACCGTAGATCACTTTCTTTTAGACTGTCCCTCCAACTGTCGCCCCAAAACCTTCTGGGGCATCACCTCTTTGAAAGATCTCTGGACGAGACCGACTGCGGCGGGAGGCTTCATTAGCGAAGTGTGGCCGCCTCAACAAGGGGTGGTCAGGGGGTGAGAAGAAAAAAAAAAAGGAAGGTATAATATATATATATATATATATATATTATATATATATATATTATATATATATATATATATATATATATATATATATATATATATATATATATATATATATCACTAATCACTATATATTCTGTACCCAATTGATGATATGAGTCCTGAAATTCCACCACTGTCAAGTGCGAAATAAATAGTAATGAAATATAATTTAAATCCAGACTTCCTCTTTTCAGAATATAGTTCTTTATTTTCCTTTTTATTGATAAAATTTTCAGTCTAATTTCTCATTTTGAGCATCCTGGAATAATTCTATTGTAAAAATTAAAAATAAAATTAAATTTATTAAAATTATATTATATATATATATATATATATATATATATATATATATATATATATATATATATATATATATATATATATATATATATATATATATATATATATATATATATATATGGAAATTTTTTTTCAACTACTTCAAACAGAAATGGGGGCAGATTTTGAAGTGACTGATTCTGAAGACGAGACTGAAGGATTGAGATACATACCAGAGTCTATGGTTCCACAGCAGTTTAATGCTGATCAGGGCCCTTACACCACTCTACCAGTATCGCAAGCAAAATTAGCAAAGGAGAAATTGTAATTATCTTTTCCTTGTTTTAATATGAAAAAAAATCTCTGTATTACAACCTATGAATATATATATATATATATATATATATATATATATATATATATATATATATATATATATATATATATATATATATATATATATATATATATATATATATATATATATATATTGACCATTAGAGGTTCAATCTATTTTATTTTTATGTATATGTACTTCGACATTGTCATATTATAATGTATACTGAATTTATCATATAATACTTATCTTATAACTAACATTTTATACAGATCTTGTTTACAAATTGTGAATAGACCTACTTAAGTTTAATATTAACTCTCATTCTTTCTCTCTCTCCCTTTTTTTTTTTTATTTTAACTTAGAAATGAGAAAAAAGAAAATATTGAAGAGGTTACTTTTGACTCTGGATCTCCAAATTCACCTGTTCAACCCTCTCCTGTTAATAATGGTGACAATTCAAGTTTAAATATTCCGAGTAAACCTCCGCCTTGTCCTGAGAAGCGTAAACGCAAAAGATCACGTTCTTCTGATCATTCTCCACCACGCTCTCCACCTCCACCGCCTCCACCAGCTTCTCTCATAATGACGTCTCAGCCACCAAACTTGCTGGGAACTCAGGGAGTACAAACGTCCACTACGTCAATTCGTCAGGTAAGTACCTCCTTTTTACGTTTGATTTATGTTATTTTTTTTTCTATGCAGTGTTATTCCTTGTCATAATTTTATTGTCAGATAACTTGAATAAATAATAGCTTCAGGCAGAGTTGAAGGTAAGTATATTGTTTGTTGATAACACTTTGGCATATTTTATTGGGCTGACAATTTATTGGGAAATAACATAATGCGTGTAGATTTGCTCTAATCAAGGAGTGGACATCTTGCCGTTCTCTCAGATGCAGGAAAGTTGTGTTTAAAATTCATTTGCTAAATTGTTTTTTATTTCAGTTTGTATTTTATTCATAAGTACATTGATCAAAAAATGTTAAACGTTTTATTTTTATTTAATTAAACTTCTCAGTAATATCTAACCTCAAACATTAGTTTCTTGATAGGTGATTGTGCTGTTTTCATTTAAATAGTTTTTTTCTGCAAAAAGACCAAAAATTTGGGGGAAAAATGTTTTGATTTTTTTTTCTTGGATTTTCTTCTTTTCCTTGAACATTTTTTGCAGCAGATGAAAGCTTCTCTAATATGCTTGGAAAATTACTCATACGAACCTTTCTTATACTGTAATTTCTTATTTTTAGTAAAACCTACATGGGAAACGGAGAACTTGGGATTTTATTATTATGGTTCGATAGCAGAAAAAAATAGCTATCCGTAGGTTGTTTTTGCCATTATGATTCCATTGCAGTATAAAATAACTATCAGTAGGTTCTCCATTTTTCGCACTTTTTAAAGCTGCTTAACTGGTTTGTTTTTAATTTCTTTACTTATAAGTTCAAGTACACACTTATACACTTCTCTTATACACAATCTTTATTATACAATTAATTTTTTAATTAATTAATCATTTTAAGTATGTATTATTACTCTCATTATTAAAACTGTATTCTGGCCTTGCTTAGTTTTCATCTCAAACTTCATCTTTAAATTATAGCAGCAGCATAAATTATTTATTCCAAAATTTATCATATTTTACCATATAATAATAGCTATAAATAAAAATATTATTTGGCATATAACATTCTAAAGTGGCTGATTTGGATCATGAACTACAATTTAGTTACCGTTGGTATATGAATTGAATTTTTATATTCACTGGGGAAAATTTGAATTAAAATGACTTGTTACTTAATTTCTCGTCTTTCGTTTTCTTACTTTTCCAACATTCTTGCATTGTAAATTTCAGTAAAAATGAGAAAAAAAGGAAATGAGACATTTTTAAATGAGATATTTTAAAGTCAAGCAGCTTTATCTAAACCAAATATTATTCTTTAAATAAATAGAAACATTTGTTTCTGAAGTACATATACAGTATCTCACTCTTATCTCATTGTTACTTATGATAACATTTTTGATATTATTTACCATCATGTTTTTTTTTGTTTCTTTAAATCGTCTGCCTTATAATAATAATAATAATAATAATAATAATAATAATAATAATAATAATAATAATAATAATAATAATAATAATAAAAATAATAAATGCTATAGCTACCAAGTATTGGGCCATCTTTGACTAATTCTTCTATGAAGATAACTGTGACAGGTGGAATGACACGAAGTAACTCTGCAGGATCAGGACCAGGACCCTCTAGTAGCTCAACAACAACTCAACAAAAGGTATTTATTTTTGTGTAAAATTTCTGTACAGTTTTTGTGTGTCAGTGTTTTCTGGAAGAGTTATTAGAATTAACTCACTCTTTATATATATATATATATATATATATATATATATATATATATATATATATATATATATATATATATATATATATATATATATATATATATATATATATATATATATATATATATATCATAAATTTGAAGCTTTTGGTCATTGTTCAATGTTATTTTTAATTTAAATACCCAGTAAGTAGTAATTTCTATAACTATAGTGTATTATTGATTAATACATATAAAACCACTGGAATGGAAAATAAATCAAAGCATTATTTAAAATTAGAAATTACTTTTAAAAAATATGTTAAATTTTAAAATTTTTATTCACACTTTTCTTATGAAAGCCAAGACTTAAGAAGATTTTTTTTTGTTTATCACTTGTACTAGTATCAAATTCCTATATTGTCATTTTCTTATATGCTGTTTACTGTTTAGTAACATTTTTAAATGTTTTGACAGGTGATATTGGTCTCGACATCTGCTGCGAGTGGAACTGTTGGTAATATATATCAGCGCTCCATAAGTGTTCCTATTTTAAAGTCACCACAAACTAATATAAGCAACATTCCTACCTCCATTTTAGGGGGCGGAAGTGTAGCAGTTGCATGTTCTGGACAAGTAGCTCCCCAAAGTTCGATTTTGAAAGGAGCTGTCACTACACCAACAACTTCAGGTATATTTTGTATTGCTGTTTTAACTTTTGATCATGTAATCACCCAAACTAAGGGGGGGGGGAGGGGCAAGATTAAAAAAGTTTTCAACTCTTAGTTAAAATCATTGCTTTTCAATTGAGGTGATTTATTTGATTTCTTCTGACGAAGAATAAGTATTATTAAGAGTGGAATTCTATGAATCTAATAATTTTTATTATTAAGGTTGTTTATTATTGGAATAAATTCTAATTTAGATTTTTTGTTTTTTAATGAGTTTGTAATTATTTTGTAATTAGAGTTTAGTGTATCTTGTCTGTAGACAGACAACAAGCTCTATATAGAGTTTACATATAGTTTAAAGCCAATATATGTCAAAGAAAAACGTAAATTTCTAAAAAGAGAAAATGCCTAATATATATATATATATATATATATATATATATATATATATATATATATATATATATATATATATATATATATATATATATATATATATATATATATATATATATATATATATATATATATATATATATATATATATATATATATATATATATATATATATATATATATATATATATTATATATATATAT
>SEYY01019759.1:62500-70000 GCA_009176605.1 Armadillidium nasatum
GCTTGTTATTATTATTATTATTATTATTATTATTATTATTATTATTATTATTTTTATTATTATTGTTTATTAGAAAACAACAATTCCACATCCAAAATATCAGGTGGGAGCTCCTTTAGTCAAAGCGGAATATCTTCTTCAGATATCCCAGGATTTAGTTCAATCAGCAGTAGTAACCATCTGAACATAATTGGTCCAAACTCAGTTCAGGTAATTAAGAACTCAAATCTTTAATATATATATATATATATATATATATATATATATATATATATATATATATATATATATATATATATATATATATATATATATATATATATATATATATATATATATATATATATATATATATAATAAATACTAAGTAAACCGATAAACGCCGTGATGTAGTAAAAGGAAACATTCCCTAAATACACATCATGTGGAAATGCACAAGGATACGGCACATTTGTTGAAATGATGTCCGAACCGTACCATGTACATTGGTGAGCAACATAAATAGTACATTGGAACATTATAGAGGGCAATATATTTGTTTGGCCACATAGTGTCATGGAGGTAACCTCGTCGTCTGGAATGTTCGTAGTGATCATATGCACGACAGTTGTGAATACGAGAGGACAGTATCATCTAGACTGCGTGTATGGTATGCCACACTGTGTGAGAACAGGCTGACATGGTCTTCACGTATGGACGAGCGAACGGGAACAGCGATCATTTTATCGGCAGACGTATCCCAATAGACGACAATCCCATCACACGACCTGTGCGGTCGTATTTCTGATATTACGTGAAACGGGATAGCTACATGTTCCTATTCCCTATCTGGAACCTCCCCGCGCTGTACTTACACCTGCAAGAGTGTACACTATTGTACAAAATATTACAAAGGATCGCATTGTCAGTTCCTGAACCCTTGTCCGGCGCCATAACGTGTTTCATAAAACCATCTTGAACGTTCTGCGTAATGAGAATCTGCACCCTTATCATTACCAACCCGTGTCCAGTGTCTCATTCCCGTGGATTATGCCCCCACATGCAATTTTGTCAGCGGTACCAGCAACATCAACGTTTAAACGACAGAGCATCGTTGATCCTCTTCACAGTTGAAGTGTCATTTGGCATGAACGTCTTGACGAATTTCCACAACACACACACAACAATACCCATGGCATTCACCCTTGCAGGTACCAGCACCAACTTCGGATTAATGTGTGTATAATTTTGTATAATCGGTTCATATGTCTTACCGGAACACTTAAATAGCCACTCCTGCTTATGGTTCTTACAGGGTCAGTTGCCGGCACTCCTCGATTACCTCCCAGTGGCAGTTCGTTCCGACATGTGGTATATTCATGATGGAGCTCCAGCCCACTTTTCGAGACCAGTTCTCCAGTATCACAGTCGCTGAATTGGATGCTGTGCACCCATGGCATAGCTGCCACGGTCCTCCGACCACAACACTTTGGATTATTATTTGTGGGGACACATGAAAGCTCTCATGTACAGAGACTCTGTTCCGGATGTTAATGCTCTTCGACAACGTATCGTCGATTGGTGGGACGATATTCTTACAAATGCCGATGTCTTCCACAGACTGCGTCATTCCCTGCTCGGAGGGATCTCATTTCGAACCCCGCTTTTTAGTGAGACTGTGATGAGTACCACCACCGCTTGCCTCTTATGTTAATAAATAATATTGTAACAATGATGTCGTTTTCCTGTTTGTTCCTACGAGTGTGGCATTTCTTTGCCCTCTTTATCACCTCTATCGTGCATTTCCTGAATGTGTATTTAAGATAACTTGTTTCCCCAACAGTGTTTTCGTACATCACGGCGTTTGTCAGCTTACTTAGTATTCACCTTATATATATATATATATATATATATATATATATATATATATATATATATATATATATATATATATATATATATATATATATATATATATATATTATATTTATTTTATTATTATTAGATGAGACATACGTCCTCTGGTGCTCAAAAAAGTAATGTACAAGTGAAACAGGAAGGAGGTAAGAATTCAATCTTCATTGTGATTTTATTTTGTTTCTAAATTGTAATTTATTTTTTATAAGAAAATATTTCATATATTTTATTATTGAAGAGCTTTTCTGGTAAAAAGGAACTAGTACTGTTTCGTTATTGTTTGACAAGCCATAGGTACTGGTTTCGAATCCCTTTCCCTTTTTCAAGGCTTAACCATTCAGTAGATTAAATGTGTGCCAGTTGTTACATAAGCGAAAAAATGACATTCCTACTGAAGTTGAATGAAATAGAGATTAATAACAATAACACTTAGATTTTGTCATTAGTTAGTGAGTAAAGTTTCCGTTCCTTTTATTGGTATTAAATATCTGTTTGTTGTTTTCAGGAAAACTACTTACCCACACGATAGTTTCTGGTTCGACTCCTGGTAGTGGAAGTAATATAGGAAACATTTCTAACAGCAATATAATTAGTGCTACTACAGCTGGAGGAAGTAGTAGTGTTGCAGGAAGTAGAATTATTGGCAGGACATCAATACCTAACTCCTCACAAGGCCTTTATGTTGTTTCAACAAGCTCAGGAACTATAACAGTTGTTACGAGAACGGTTGCTTCAGGTAAAATTAAGTTTTCAGTACTATACTTTTTAAGACTTTCAAATAATTTTGTCTTTTTAAGACTTCATTTGCAAGAGGTAGAAATATGCAAGAATAAAGAGATTGATTGTTAGAACTTCATACATATTTTTTTTTCTTGTGAATAATAATGTAAGGTTTATTATTGTATGTAAAATTTTATTCCTCTGCAACAGTTTACTCTCTTACTTTATGTACTTTTTATTTTATTTTACTCTCTCTACTGATTTAAAGATTGTTTAGCAAGCTGTTGTCCCATCATCCTCTTGCTCGTATTAGTTAAATTGTTTATAATGGCTTTCAAAAAGCTATTGAAAATATTTTGTTAAATTGTGACAGTTTTCCACATGAAATGCTAGTTTCTTAATGCTTCTTCTTTCATTATATTTACTTTCAATATTTCTATCAATCAATGTTTCCAAACTCGACTTCGTAGCATCATTTCCTTTAGTTGTAAATTTCACCCAAGTTTAAAAGATTGTTCCTCTTCCATTAACTATTAGTAGTTACATTTCTACTGGGGGGGAAAAAAAAAAAAAAAAAAAAAAAAGAAAACATTGGTTCAATTTTCTTTTTGAAAAAATAGGTCCCTTCTCTTTAGTATTAGTAAATATATTAAAGGTATGCTATATATACCAAGTAGTAAATAATTTCTGGATAGTTTATCTATGTTAATATAATAAAATAAATTACTATTACTACTACTAATAATAATGATAATTTTCAGCTTCTGTCTCTAACCCTCGTGTCGTAACTGTAAATACAGTGAATAGTTCCCGACCATCCATCGTTCGTGGTTCATCATCCCCCAGTGTCCTTACAGTTGGTTCTAATCAAAAATCAGTTTCTACCATGCGTCAAACGGGCAGTATTCGTCCTGTTATAAGTGGGCCAAAAAGTAATGTGATTGTTGTGCACAAAGGGACTATAGGAGCTGGAACAAGACCAGTTGGACTTCAAGGACTAAGGGTATATATATATATATATATATATATATATATATATATATATATATATATATATATATATATATATATATATATATATATATATTATATATATATATATATATATATATATATATATATATATATATACAAGATTTTAAAGTCTGCTATAACCTCTCACAGACTATTTTCTAAATAGAAAATTAATGTCTGCTATTGGACTCGAACCAACAACTTTTAAGATGGTAAGTCTAGCGCGCTGACCACTCTGCTACGGCAGTACAAAAGGGAATCGCATTGGAACTTGCTCATGATTTACATTCACGTATATAATACAATCTTGTATTTAACTGTCTGCCAGTGATGGACTCGACCCTTGACCCCGTTGCTCCTTGCTCGTGTTGCAGTCGTGGGACTCCTTTGTTCTTCACGTCGTGAATGTAAATCATGAGCACGTTCCAATGCGATTCCCCTTTGTACTGCCGTAGCAGAGCGGTCAGCGTGCTAGACTTACCATCTTAAAGGTTGTTGGTTCGAGTCCAATAGCAGACATTAATTTTCTATATATATATAATATATATAATTATATAATATATATATTATATATTATATATTATATATATATATATATATATATATATATATATATATATATATATATATATATATATAATTAAGTTGGTTTAGTTTAGTAATTGCTTTTGAACATTGTCCTTATGGAGAGGTTTACTATCAACCGTCAGAAGGCAGTATCGTCAGAGGATTTTGAGATAAATTTTTTTCATGACTAAATGAGTTAACGGTATTCAAGGGATCAAATCTTATATAAAACTTAGTTTCAGCTGAAATCACTCTGGAAGCTTGATTCTATCTCTGATATTTATAGAGGTCAGACTTTCTATGTTTGAGACGATTAGGGATTATGTGATTTGTGCATTAAGAAGAGGATATTCTTATTTATTTTTTATTTTTTGTCTATGTAATGTGAGATTGAGATTAGTATAATAACACATTTTGCCTTAAACTAAAGTATTTATATGGGAACTCCAACAAATGGTAATATTTTGGGTACATCCTGGAGTTGTGGGGGAGTTTGAATTCAGGCTTTTAATGTGCCAGTAAGAATCAATGTTCACTGGGAAAACCGGGACTCTTGTATATATATATGTATGTATATAGGAAATAAAGAACCTCTTTCATAAGGTGAAATTTTATAACAGCTGGGAGAATCAAAACCTGTCAGCATTTCTATTATAAAATGAAAATGTATTTGCCCAATTAGTTATGGGTGAGTAAATTTACAACTCGTTATCAAAGCTTAAAGTAGTATAATGGGATATTTAACAATGATTATAATTCAAAAAAAAAAAAAAAAAAACAACACGAAGTCTGAGGCTGAATTAAATGGTTACCTGTCATCTCTTGAAGTATAAATGTATGTAATGAAAATAAAACAGATTCCAGACCAATGTTTATTATAAGATTAATTTACCGGATTAATTTACCGGATTAATCATTAAGTATAATTCTTTCATCTCATATTTTTGAAGTTAATTTGACAAAGACTTTATTTGATAGAACAAACTATCTTCGTCTTTAATTAATTAATAAAATGAATTGGTTTTCTGAAAACCCTTTCCCCAATAAATAGATTTCCTTGAATTTTGTCAAATTAACTGTATCTAAGGAATTTAAATTTATTTCGTTGCAATTTTTGTCGAAAATGAGGTGTTAAATTAAATGGAAATTAATTAAATATTATAAAATTAATTATCCTTATCTTATTCTAAAATTTGATTTTAAAGTTTTTAAAACAATAAAATTTCCTCCGAGTATAAAACCTATTGACATAAAGCAATAAATTAAGTGACAATTGGTGGCAACAGTATATATAATATATATATATATATATATATATATATATATATATATATATATATATATATATATATATATATATATATATATATATATATATATATATATATATATATATATAAATATATTAAAAAAAAAAAAAAAAAATTATTATTTTTGCTATTTTTGATCATATCTTTATAAAAGTTCTACCTCTCTTTATTTATAAAATTAATTTGTTGGAATTAATAATTGACATTATTTTTTAAAAACTATTTATTAATTTTGTTATTCTCAATTTAGGATTTATCAGCCAAAATAATAAAACCAACGGCTCCGGGAATTTCAAGTAACATTGGTGGACATTCAGGAATTTTATCGGGAACTTTGGTGGTTAAACCTTCTACTTCGACGAAAGTTTCATCCATTATTAGCAGCACAAAAGATATAATCTCAACTAATGGAACCAGTTTTGTTAGTAGCAGCGTTACTACTACCGCTTCCAGCAGTGGAAATAACGTCATTGTTGTAGATTTTAATGAAAGTAAATCTTCTGTAAGCACTCAAAATCCAACAGTTTTGACCCATGTTGTTCATGCACCATCTGCAATTCCTTCCACCAGTGTTAGAAATCCTAACAGTCTTTTCAGTTCTACTACAAAAAGCCACTCTGAAGCATCAAGCTCTACTTTACAAAAGCGTGAATCTTCATCGTCATCTCACGACATATCAACTGTTTCGGCCTCCAGTTCTCTTCCTTCAACTTTTAGAGTCATAAAATCGCCTTCCTTATCTTCAGATTTAGATGAAGCGGGGTTCGAGGGTGCCCATAGTGACCTTCAACATAGAACAGGAGAAAGAACCCCAAATTTGGTTACTTCTTCTAGTGATATTAAAGATTCTATGGAGGATCCTGATGAGGGGGAAAGGAAATTGAGTTCTAGGGGGACGAGAACTTCTTTATCCTTAGAACCGGAAGAGGATGATGTGGGAGAAGAAGATGAGGAAGACAATGATTGGCTTAAATTAGGGTTGGATGATGAAGATGAAGTTGAAATGGAAGATGAAATAGAGGATGAGGATGAAGACAAGCGTTCCGAGGGAAGCTCTGATGCCGAAAAGAGTAATCGTGTGGCAAATAAAATCATTGAAAATGAAGCTGATGTTGTTGAAGGCTCGTCAAAAGACATTGAGGATGATGACGGTAACGAAGTTAGTGAAGGGAAACATATAAAACCAGGAACTTCAGGAGAAGCAAGTGTTTCTTCGTCTACAGGAACTGAAAAAGAGGGTGAACTGCAAATATTAGGTATTTGACATATTTGTTTTTTGTTCTCTTAACTTTAAAATTACTTTTTTTTCTTCCAGATTTGATAATTTACTTAGATAACTTCAAAGGAAGTATTTGGCGATGTTGTAGATGTAGTAAAAAGAGTTTTATATCCTTTTAGAGATTTAGATTTTGAAGAATGACTTTTATTATTATTGAAATCTCTAGGAGACTAAAGTTATTGAATTTGTACATTTTGTTTGCTATCTTTATGTTTAGATTTTACTGTTTGTTCTATGAAGCTGTGGAGCTGCATTATTATTATTATTATTATTATTATTATTATTATTATTATTATTATTATTATTATTATTATTATTATGAATCAAGATTCCTTGCTGTGAAGAGTTGACACTGACACTTCATTGTCTGCTAAGCATTTTCTTCAGTTCCATTTTGTTATATTGTTCATTACTATCCCAAATTATTATTCTTATTATTCTTTCCTATCCTATTCCGTCTCTCCACAGTTAATCCTTAGTTAATTTTCCTCACAACATTCTGTGGCGCATATCTCTTCTCCCTTTTCTGGAAGTCTCTTACCTCTTTCCCTTTCCAATCCTGTCAGTTGTCATGCTGTGGTTCCTGCGCTGATATTGTGTTCGTCTCGATCTTTTTCCTCCTTGGGTGGTGGTACACTTGAATAACTGATCCTCTGCATCTTTGATTTTGGATGACCTGAAAATATATTTCCTTGAAGTCAAACTTTTGTTTAT
>SEYY01019759.1:75000-87500 GCA_009176605.1 Armadillidium nasatum
AGAAGTGGTTGCTAGATTTGGATATAGAAATCCTAATGATGGAGTTAATATAATTGATATTTGACTTTAAAAGAGTGATTTGTAATATATATATATATATATATATATATATATATATATATATATATATATATATATATATATATATATATATATATATATATATATATATATATATATATATATATATATATATATATATATATATATATATATATATATTAAATATTATATAATTGATTT
Source organism: Armadillidium nasatum (assembly GCA_009176605.1). Lineage (NCBI taxonomy): Eukaryota > Metazoa > Arthropoda > Malacostraca > Isopoda > Armadillidiidae > Armadillidium > Armadillidium nasatum. The sequence goes on from SEYY01019759.1 coordinate 75,244, forward strand.
AAGTTTTTTAGTTTCAGAGCAATTCTGCTTTTTGACCATTTTATTCTTGAAATTATTAAATATATATATATATATATATATATATATATATATATATATATATATATATATATATATATATATATATATATATATATATATATATATATATATATATATATATATATATATATATATATATATATATATATATATATATATATAATAAGAAAAAAAAAGAGATAAAATTGTTTTCTTTTTTAGCAAAATTTTGAAATGTGAAATTTCTTTTTAATAGTACTTCTAAGCCCCATCCATTGAGCAGATATTGCTTTCAAATTTTGAGTTAATTGAAAGGAACTTTCTTTGGTTAATTCTTTCCTCTATCACACTCTATAACTTTTAAAATATTATGTTAATGTTTATTTTACTTATGATACTTTTTCAAATTGCTAACTTCACTATAAATCTTTTGGTACATCTCCAACGTTATTGGAAGAAGCATTTTTTTAAAAAACTGAATTTAATACCCATTATACCTACCTTAATTGGAAGGTAGTTTGAGTACAACCTTTGACACTTTTTTTTTTTGTTTTGTTTCTGAGAGCGGACCTCACCTACGAGGGGATATGCCGTCCCTCCAGGCAGACAAAATATTGCCCTTCAGGCCACTACCAGTTCAGAGCGAGAGAACCGCACGCTCCGAGAGCTGGAGATGCTCTCCCTTTGACACTTGAACTTGTCAATGCACGAACACCACCACAATTTGAGGCGAGAACTCCAACAACCGAGCTTTATACTTAGTTTGTGCTGACATAAGATTATCGTTGATGGTGTATTGGAAGTATGGTAAAATGATAGAAAAGGACTAAGAATGTATTTGGAAGTGGCGATGCTGTAATTTTGGTTAGATATTGTGAGATAAAATGATCCCAAATCGAGTTAAGATTAAAATAACAAGTTGACATTGATAAGAGCGTTGTAAGCTCAGAGAATTGTAATGTAGCTTTGTGAATTGAGTTGGTCGCTTCTTGTTTTTGTGAAGGGTTAAGTTACATGAATAGAAATATGATAAAGAAGTTTAACAATTATATGAGAAGAGGTTAAATAATTCTGTTTGTAGCTACAAGAGTAAATTTTATTGATATGTTTGCATTGTAAGAGCAAATCAGATTATTATTATTATTATTATTATTAAAGAGTTTGTGTATATAGTTTAGAATAGTATTTTTTTACTCAGACTTTTAATTTTTGTAAATATTTATTAAAAGTTTTATCATCTTTTATAATTTCTAAAATACATAAAAAAAAATAAAATATATATATATATATATATATATATATTATATATATATATATATATATATATATATATATATTATATATATATATATATATATATATATATATATATATATATATATATATATATATATGCTTAAACAAATTATTATTATTATTATTATTATTATTATTATTATTGTTCTTGTTGCCCTCTATGACCAGAATTCATCTTCGTTATCTCCAGAGTCCCAACCTGCTTTTGTCTTTTCTTCTTTATCGAAAATTAACCTGAATGTCATATTGAAAACCTTCGTCACCTTTCTTTACTTGGTTCTTGAGGAAGGAGGTCTCCATGAGCTGTAAATGGATACAAATACATTTTTATATTAATGTTTATAGCTAAATTTTATATTATATAAAAGGATATATATATATATATATATATATATATATATATATATATATATATATATATATATATATATATATATATATATATATATATATATATATATATATATATATATATATATATATATATATATATAATATAGTATGGCTAAATTAGGAGGTTACTGCTGCAAATTGGCATGCAGATTTGAAGGAGGTAGAGAGTGTAGTGAAAAGAGAAGTGTATAAAGTTTGAGAAATGCTTTTTTGTGGTATGTAACTCATGTATAATGTATATAAAATGTTTATTTTAAGCTTTCAGTTATGTAATGGATTTTTATTAAACAGGAAAATCAAATATATGTTATACAAGTGTTCGTAAATTTTTCCTACAGCTTGATATATATATATATATATATATATATATATATATATATATATATATATATATATATATATATATATATATATATATATATATATATATATATATATATATATATATATATATATATTATTTATTTATTTATTTATTTTACCATTCATCTTTCCCACTCTCGTGGGGTGGTGCCCGTCACAGTTCGCTCACACACACCCACATCCACACTCTATCTCCCCTCCCCCTCACCACTGCCCTCCATCTCACTCTGTCCTCCGCGACTCTCCTACCTTCGTCCACATTCAAACCTCTCTCCCCAGTATCTCCCTCATATATATATATATATATATATATATATATATATATATATATATATATATATATATATATATATATATATATATATATATATATATATATATATATATATATATATATATAATATATATATATTTTTTTTTTTTTATGTCTCCTCCGGTGGGCAAAGGCCCAAGGCCTACCAATATCCACCGGAGTTGGGAAGCAATCGGATTCGGGTCGCTAATTGCCGACGTGACCCGATACACGGCGTTTAAAAGTGTGCAAGTCAAAGGAAGTTGGGAAAACAGATAAAGGGAGTGTGTTCCAGACTTTACCAGTAGAGTACATGTATATTGAGCATAGCGGTTAAGTCTGGGGTCGGAGAGTTGGACAGAGAAAGGATGAGACTGTGTAGAAAGACGTGTCGCACGAGCCCTTCTCAGTGGAGGAGGTATGCGACGTGAGAGTTCAGAAGAGCAATGTCCGTTGAAATAGCGATAGTATAGAGAGAGTGACGCAACAATTCGACGGGAAGAAAGAGATTTGGAGAGAGTTAGTAAGAGCAGGAGAGTTGATAAGACGAAAAGCCCTAGACTCCACCTTTTCAAGATGAGCTGTATGTGTGGACCCACCCCAGATATGCGAGGCGTACTCCATACAGGGGCGAACAACACCCCTATACAGAGCAAGCAACTGGGTGGCGTAAAAAACTACGAAGGCGCCACAGAACACCAAACCTCTTAGAAGCTTGTTTAGAGAGAGATATAATGTGATCTTTCCAAGAAAGATCACGAGAAAAAGAAACACCGAGAATATTGAGAACAGATGAAGGTTTGAGTTGAGTGTTTTCGAAGAAGATGTCATAGTTGTGTGGAAGATTGTGTCGAGTAGAGAGGAATTGAGTTTTTGAGGCATTGAAAACGACCATGTTTTCTCTGCCCCAATTTGAAATCAGGGATAGATCAGAGGTCAGTTACTCCAAGGCAATCCTTCTTGCGTCTAATATATATATATATATATATATATATATATATATATATATATATATATATATATATATATATATATATATATATATATATATATATATATATATATATATATATATATATATATATATATTATATATAAGAAACATTTATACAAGAATATCCCGTCTCACATACGTAGCGGCTATTACTGGATTTTCGAACCATACCATAAGTTTTTCTCGTTTTGAAAGATATATGTTCTGTAACTATATTTGGTACATTACTTAGATGTAAAGAGGAACGAGATGACTATTTCTATCAGTCATTACCATCACATAGGGAGTGGTGGAGTCACTGTTGTGCGGGAATAAAATTGGTATTAGAAAAACATTGCCTTGAGAAGTTCAAAAAAGGATATTTTAATAAATGATTTATACAATCAGAATGATATTTCGGTGACAGAAGATGCACAATGGTGATAGTAGTCTTTGGTTCACGATCATTGAGGTAACAATGTCAGGTTTATGTGGCCAATAGGGAAATGAGACCGATTCACCTGCTATCGGTTACCGCGACATGACGATTTCCGTGTCTTGAGTGTGAGATTAATGCTTTAGAACTTGAGTAGACTGCCATTGGCAGATTAAAATGACTGCCTTACCGGAAACTTTGCGGCAGTAAAGAAATAGTCTATCAGGAAGATATCCCATGCGCTAAAATAGTGAAAGGTAATCAGTAGCAGCAGTGCATATAGTTGAGGCAGTTCACCATTTTCTTGAATGTTTTGCTGATTGGAGTTGTGTAATTTTAAGAATTGTGTTTGTTTTTTTTGTTTTTTTAACCTTTATTGAGAAGTACTTTGCTTCCCAGTTCCACTTTCATTTAATGTTAATAGGGATACTATTAAAGCGACGAGGAAATGGAATTGATCTGGATAACGGTGAGGAGTTAACTTGATGGAAAATATTAATATACAATGCCCTTTTCTACCCACTTTGTTCCCACCCTTTTTAAGATACCAATTACTTAGTTGGTAAAAGCAGTATTGAAATTTGTCTATTTTACACGAAAAGTTAAGACAAACCTTTTTCTTTGTTGTTAGTTCCTCTTCAGTAAGTTTATTTAAATCTTGATTGGGATCAATCATATATTGTTGGCGAACTAAATCCGAAGCTTTTTCTACTGGAGAACCTTTTTGAACCTCTTGTAAAATTCTCAGCATTTTTTCTAATTTTATCTTTGGTACCTAATAATAATAATAAATTAATAATATTAATAAAAATTTGATCTAGTGGCTGATATAGGTTGAGCTCAAATATAAAGATGTACACTGGGAACATACGTAGACTGCAATCTATTTTGTGTTATGGAAAGACCTCATTTTTCAAGTTTGAAATTGAATAATCATTTAATTTTACAGTGGCGACATGCACACTACATACTCCATATTTTGCAAAATTACCAAATAGAGTATTATTATTAGAACATGGGTAGAAAGCGCCATACAGGGGAAGCTTGAAATTGTCAGTAGGGTGAGAGGAAACAGTTTAACACAAGATTTTTATTTATTTATTTTTTCTTGAAAAAACTGATTGGAGGGTTTGGATGGGTTATTTTTGACTCATTATATATTGGTTAACATTTAATTTTGATTGCAAAAATCTTATAAACCCGATCTTTTTTTTTTCCGTAATCAAATTCGGACCCAGCAAAATAAAAAGAAAAGCAAATTATTATATATATTATCAAAGACTAAAATATCACAAACCTGTGAAAGAATTTCTTTGTGTCGTTCTGTCAGATCTTCTGTCATGTAATCGACTGTTCCTGTTTTATTTAAAAAACGGACGGGCATTACCCTTAGTCTTTTCTTCTCGTCCTCCTTGTACAAAAGCGTTATAGCTGGAGGATGACATCGAACACCCAGTTTTAATAAAACTTTATCAGATTTTTTAGCAGTCTTCTGGGCAACGGCTGATGCTGGTCCATTCATCTTTTGATCATATTGCTTGTATCACTGTAAAATAAAAAATAAAAAATTAGACACAGAGCCATTCTATTGAATAGTCCTGTAACAAATTTTTATTATTTATTTTTTTCAACTTGCCTATCCTATAGGCTAGGTAGTTGTTAAAAAAGGTATAATTCTGCGTTACGTAATTTAAAGACTGTCTATTATTGACTTTTTCACAAATCTTAAATGAGTTATATTAGAAGAAAAGAAAATAATTACAATATTGGACTAGAGTTTTCCCTTCTAATGTATAAATTTTCTCCTTTCTCAATTTTTTTTTTTTTTTTTTTTTTTTTTTTGCTCTTTTATGTTACCATAAACTTTGTGAGAATTTTTGTACCATAATAAATTAGTTTATGATTTATAAATATAAAGTGAAATGTGTTTCAAGTTTTAACTGAATATATCATTTAATTTCAGAGTGGCGACATGCACACAACATACTCTATACAAAGTAAACTTTGCTCCATATTATACAAAATGTATTCATTAGGAAAAAATTATCCCTATATAGCCATTGTTTTTATACTCTCCACAGTATATATTCATATAGAAGTTGAATATTCTTGAAAATAATTCATCATAAATTCCTTAACGATTATCGATTGAATTGTGTATTTAATTTCAAATAAAAGGTAACATATTTGGCCCGATATTAATTTTTTTTTGGTTTAATATAGTTTAGTTTAAAAATATAATTAATTATATTATTAAATCTATTAATTTTTTCTATCACTATCGGTGAATTTTTTAAGTTATTCTTTATGAATCAGGATTTATATTATAAAAGAAGAAGAAGAATAAAGAAGAATTAAAAAGTATTAAGAAGTATTAAGAAATATTAAGAATAATAAAGAATTCATTAAGAAATATTAAGAATTAATAATAATAATAATAATAATAATAATAATAATAATAATAATAATAATAATAATAATAATAATAATAATAATAATTAAGAAGAAGATGGTATGGATGTAAAATTAAATATACTCTTAAAAAAAATATTATTCCCCAAGCATATAGAAATTACTTTAAAATAAATTAATAAAGTACCTTAAAATAAATTATCTTAAACTACAGATAAGATGGCGTCCTCTCCATAATCATGCGCTATTTTACTACTATTAATTAAAAAAATATATATTCAACACAGGTATAGACATTTTGAATGAATGCGTTATTACAAATGCAGTCCAACTGATACGGAATTTATATTCACAATCTAACTATACGAAACATGAAGCTTAAAACCCTAAGAAATTGTTATAAACTATTATTATAATCGTAACTGTAATAGAAAAATAGAGTAAAAATAATGCTCAGACAAAATTATTGATTTATTTTCACAATGTCACACGTTAGCTTACATAGCATGCCATATAAACCATTAATATTAAATACTTTAAGAGTTTTAATTAAAAGTTGTCAAATGTATCGCTAAAACTAATATTTTTCTCCAGTGAGGAATAAGTTTTCACTAAAAGATATCAAACTTTACTGATTTCAATATTTAAAAATACATTTTAATATTTCACTATTGATTTTCTTTAGTTATCAGTAAAGCTAAAATAGAAAACGAGTTTTCATAGAAAACGTTTCAATGGGATACCCTTAATTATTTGAAAAATTACGGTTAACTTTGTTAAAAGAGTAACTGGAATTAAAGGAATTAAATTTTTTTGTATCTACTTAATAATATATGTTGAATTTAATTCTCATTTTTTATCTTAGAAGATTTTCAGAATCAGCAATATATATATATATATATATATATATATATATATATATATATATATATATATATATATATATATATATATATATATATATATATATATATATATATATATATATATATATATATATATATATATATTATATATATACGGGGGAGGGAAGTAGCGCTCCCGAGGCGATGAGATTACCCCCATTGGGTATATGGGATGCTAAGGGTATTCCCATCTCATCCCGGTGCCCAATGGTTCGTTCCATTTCGCGCTCACCTTCTACTAAATCGGAGTAAACTCTCCTTCGCACACACAGAACATTAATACAGACACCCTTTAAAAGAAAATTTAAAAAAAAAAAATAATGGCCTCGAGAAAAGTAGCCTCGGAGAAGCCACGGGGGGCGGCTTCCAAATATAGCCCCCCATCCACCCTTCCCCATCACCACTTGGGAGTTGGTGGCCTCCGGTGATGGGGTTGGTGCCACCAGGACACAGCTGCCGGCTTGTCCTGATGCACGGTCTATTTTTTTCATTAATTTCTGCAACATTCGCGGTCTGCACTCTAATTTCCACTTTGTTGAACATCACCTCTCTTCTTCTAGACCTCACCTCTTATTCTTGACCGAAACTCAGATGTCTGAGCGTTCTGATAGCAAACCCTATTCTGTTTCCTCCTACTGTCTCTATCCTCAATTTTCAGCCAAAGGCGGTTGTTGTGCATACGTGCGCAACGATGTCGTTTGTTCTCGTGTCTCTAATTTGGAGTCTTCCGAATTTTCCACCTTATGGCTTAGGCTCTCTTGCCATTCTACGACTAAATTCATTTGTTCTGTTTATTTATCTCCTAATTCTACTTACTATCCTAAATTCTTCGACTATTTAAACTCCAAAATAGAGCACATTCTCTCTTCTTCTCCTTTCTCTGAAATCATCATATATTAGGTGATTTCAATGTTCACCACCGCCAATGGCTTTCATCTAGTTCTCATGATACAGCTGGTGAACGTGCCTTCCATTTCGCTATCCAAAACGACCTTGAGCAGTTGGTGCAACTCCCTACCCGTATCCCTGATCGTCTTGGAGATGAACCCAACATTCTAGACCTTTTCCTAACTTCTAATCCTTCTCCTTATACTGTTAAGTCTCTTTCCTCCTCTGGGTTCCTCCGATCACCTTCTTATCTCTGTATCTTCTTCTATCTCTTCAAGTCTTCCGCAGGAAAGACCCCCTTCTATTGAAAGGAAACGTTTGTGGCATTTCGGTGCCACAAGCTGGTCGGACTTGCGGTCGTACTTTTTCGATTTCCCGTGGAATGATTATTGCTTCCGTGGGAGAGGGTCCCTCGGAGTGTGCAGAACGCATTACCGAGGTGATTCTCTCAGGCATGGAGGCGTACATTCCATATTCTTTCCCTTCTACTAAACCTAACAAACCTTGGTTTAACTCTGCTTGTTCTCGTGCTATCCGCCGCAGGGATGCTGCCTTCAGGGATTACCGTCGTCTTCAAACTCCAGAAACTCACGCTACTTATATTTCATCCCGGAATCGTGCAAAATCTATCCTTCGTAACACTAAAAACTCATTTCTCCGTAGAAAATGCAATAATCTTTCTGGTTCCTCTTCACGTTCTTTCTGGCATTTTGCAAAAATGTCAACTCTAACTTTGCTTCTTCCTCTTTCCCTCCTTTAATATCTTCCGACGGCACAACTGCTGTTTTACCTTCTTCTAAAGCTGAACTCTTTGCTCAAACTTTTGCCTCTAATTCAACCTTAGACGATTCCGGAGCTATTCCTCCTCCTTCAACCCCCTCTAACTCGATTATGCCTAAAATTAGTAATTTCTTCTAAAGATGTCATTTCTGCTCTCTCTGAGCTTAATACTAAGAAGGCGTACGGTCCCGATGGTATTCCTCCTGTGGTTCTCAAAACTTGTGCTTCCGAGCTTGCACCGTGCCTCGGTAAACTATTTCGTCTTTGTCTCTCTACTTCAACCTTCCCTTCTTGCTGGAAACGTGCGCTCATTCAGCCTGTGCCGAAGAAGGGGGACCCCTCTCAACCCTCCAACTACCGTCCTATTTCTTTGACCTCCGTTCTCTCTAAAGTTTTCGAATCTATCCTTAACAGGAAGATTTGGAAACATCTCAATTCTTCTAATCTAATCTTATCTTATCTTCTAATCTTATCTCACGCCACCCCAGTTGCTTGCTCTGTATAGAGGTGTTGTTCGCCCCTGTATGGAGTACGCTTCACACATCTGGGGTGGTTCCACACACACACGCTCTCCTAGAGAAGGTGGAGTCTAGGGCATTTCGTCTCATCAACTCTCCTGCTCTTACTAACTCTCTTCAATCTCTTTCTGCCCGTCGAATTGTTGCGTCACTCTCTCTTTACTATCGCTATTACAACGGACACTGCTCTTCTGAACTCTCTCGTCGCATACCTCCTCCATTGAGAAGAGCTCGTGCGACACGCCTTTCTACACAGTCTCATCCTTTCTCTGTCCAACTCTCCGACCCCAGACTTAACCGCTATGCTCAATCTTACATATACTCTACTGGTAAAGTCTGGAACACACTCCCTTCATCTGTTTTCCCAACTTCCTTTGACTTGCATACTTTCAAACGCCGTGTATCTGGACACGTCGGCCTCCATCGACCATGATTATAGATCCTTCCCAACTCCGGTGGAATTTGGTAGGCCTCTGGCCTTTGCCCACCGGAGGAGATATAAAAATATAATATATATATATATATATATATATATATATATATATATATATATATATATATATATATATATATATATATATATATATATATATATATATATATATATATATATATTATATATATATATATATATATATATATATATATATATATATATATATATATATATATATATATATATATATATATATATATATATATATATATAATATATATATTATATATATTATATATATTAATATATATATATATAATATTATATATTATTATATATATATATTATATAATATAGACGTACTGTTTTAGAATTAATACAAGGAAAATTAAATATTTGCGAATTTCAACTTGAATATTGATTATTTTGAACGTGACTCAATATGACATCAGAATCATAAAGTCTTACAACTAGACTTTTCAATAAGTTGATAGGGTTGGGAAGACCTTTCAGCTGTTTGTCCCTTTCCATGTGCCTCCAGCATCATTTGGAGGTTGTGGCGACAGGACTAGCAAGCCGGCTACATAAAAAGAGACACCGCTCGAGAAACCAATGCTACATCTTTTATCTTTATGACATTTTGCAGAAAACTTCGACTCTAATTTTTTTCCTTCTTCTTTCCCTTCTCTAGTTATTCCGACGGCATCACAGCTGTCTTATCTTCTGCTAAAGCTGAACTGCTCGCCAACATTTTGCCTATTTCTGGTTCTTTACCTTCATCCAACTCATTGATGCCTAACATTATTATTACATCTAAAGATACAATTTCTCTCTCTCTCTCTCTCTCTCTCTCTCTCTCTCTCTCTCTCTCTCTCTCTCTCTCTCTCTCTCTCTCTCTCTCTCTGTCTCTCTCATTCACTCTTTGAGCCTTTGTTGAAGATATGAGGCCACTCTTTAACCCCCGTTCACTATTTAGTTTTCAAGTCTTACTTATATGGAAAAATTACTCCCCCAGCAGGGATATTAAGAATACCTTATCAGGGATATTTAAAATACCTTATTATAAATGTTCTAATATTATCTCAGAAAGCTATTATGATTTCTGTAAATAACTTTCAATTAGTGATCTTCCTTCTCTTCTCTCCGACTCTTGGTCCTTTGCTCTTCAGCATTTCGGTGAATCTTTAGCTGTGGCACTGACCATATCGAAAGCTTTCGATACATTGTATCACAAAGGTTTGAATTCTATCTCTTCCCTTTTTTAATCTACCCTTCTCTCTCTGCGACCTTATCTCTGATTTCTTTTTCAGTCGCTCTGTAACATGTGTGCCTATGGACATAATTCATCCATTTAATATACCAATACTTGTTTTCTTTAGGATTTTGTTCTATTACCAACTTTCTTTTTTTTTATATTTTTTTTTTAATTTTTATTTTATTTTATACCGACTACTATCCACCTTCATAACGAAGATTCCAACCCTCATCATTTCTTTCAATTTTAAAGACAAACCATTCTGCATCAAATAGTTAATGCTAAGAGGGTATTTAAAGGCCTTTGAGTTCTGATCTTTTTTTTTTGTATTTGTAGTTGGAGTGAAGAATAATTGGTTACTTTAAAAGTAACTCAAAAACTATTAAATTCATCGTACGATATTTATTACAGTCCAGTGTTTACTATATTTTTGATTAGTCAAAGGATGCTCGTTTATGCACCTTTGCTCTGTCGTTTCGGATTAATATATCTAATTTGCAAGAGCTGTTATCTTTCCGCTAAAAAAATTCTACCAGTCTTCAAGATTTCTTCTAAACTCTATCTTCACCTGTTATTTTTCCAGTTTAAAACTATGCCGTAGCGGCACCTCTTTTTTTTTTCTTTCTTTCATAGTGAATTGGTGTGTTACTCCGTTGCAGAAATTCAAGATCTCTGGTGTGTTATCCTATATAACTTGCTATACAATCATCTCTGCAACTATTCATCACCTCTCACTTTACTGTTACAGTTGTTCATTTTTCTTCTTTATTGTCTTTACTTGTTTAAAATTAGTTTTTTGGGTGGTAAGTTATATATATATATATATATATATATATATATATATATATATATATATATATATATATATATATATATATATATATATATATATATATATATATATATATATATATATATATATATATATATATATATATATATATATATATATATATACCGTTAGAAAACTTTGGTTTCAAAAGAATTTGCAAGAAATGTATTTTTTATTGTGATATTTCCTGTTCATTTGTGGATCTATTTTATTTACATGGATATGGCTATTCACAACATATAAACTGCACAAAAAACATCAAAGTCATGTCTCCCAACCTAATAATTATGTTTTATTGCGAAACACGAAGCCACTGCCACTCCGCTGTAGGCTCAGTCGATTCTTTTCTCAGAAATGGTTGGAGTCAAAAAAATAGCTAAAAAGTAGTTGAGAGTGAAAAAAAGTGGTTATATATATATAAAAAAAGAGGACAATAGTAAAGAAGAAGGAAAGATGA
>SEYY01019759.1:92500-95000 GCA_009176605.1 Armadillidium nasatum
ACTCTTTGCTCAAACTTTTGCCTCTAATTCAACCTTAGACGATTCCGGAGCTATTCCTCCTCCTTCAACCCCCTCCAACTCAATTTATGCCTAAAATTAGAATTTCTTCTAAAGATGTCATTTCTGCTCTCTCTGAGCTTAACACTAAGAAGGCGTACGGTCCTGATGGTATTCCTCCTGTGGTTCTCAAAACTTGTGCTTCCGAGCTTGCACCCTGCCTTGGTAAACTATTTCGTCTTTGTCTTTCTACTTCAACCTTCCCTTCTTGCTGGAAACGTGCGCTCATTCAGCCTGTGCCGAAGAAGGGGGACCCCTCTCAACCCTCTAAACTACCGTCCTATTTCTTTAACCTCCGTTCTTTCTAAAGTTTTCGAATCTATCCTTAACAGGAAGATTTGGAAACATCTCAATTCTTCTAATCTTATCTCTGATCGCCAGTATGGCTTTCGTAAGAAACGCTCTACTGGTGATCTTCTTTCCCTTCTCTCTGACTCTTGGTCCTCCGCTCTTCGGCATTTCGGTGAATCTTTTGCTGTGGCGCTGGACATATCGAAAGCCTTCGATAGAGTCTGGCACAAAGCTTTGATTTCTAAACTTCCCTCTTTCGGTATCTATCCTTCTCTCTGTGATTTTCTCTCTAATTTCCTTTCCGGTCGTTCTATAGCAGCTGTTGTAGACGGCCACCGTTCATCCTTTAAATCTATTAATAGTGGTGTTCCTCAAGGATCTGTCCTATCCCCAACACTTTTTCTACTTTTCATTAATGACCTTCTCTCTATTACTTCATCTCCTATCCACTCCTATGCTGATGACTCCACCCTTCATTATTCCTTTCCATTTTGAAAGACGTCCCTCCCAACAGCAGTTAATAGACTCGAGAAGGGTAGCCTTGGAGCAACTAACCTCTGATCTTTCTCGTATTTCAAATTGGGGCAGAGAAAACATGGTTGTTTTCAATGCCTCAAAAACTCAATTCCTCCATCTCTCCACTCGACACAATCTTCCACACAACTATGATATCTTCTTCGAAAACACACAACTCAAACCTTCATCTGTCCTTAATATTCTTGGTGTTTCTTTTTCTCGTGATCTTTCTTGGAAAGATCACATTACTTCTCTTTCTAAACAAGCTTCTAAGAGGTTGGGTGTTCTGAGGCGCCTTCAGAATTTCTTCACGCCACCCCAGTTTGCTTGCTCTGTATAGGGGTGTTGTTCGCCCCTGTATGGAGTATGCTTCACACATCTGGGGTGGTTCCACACACACAGCTCTCCTGGAAAAGGTGGAGTCTAGGGCTTTTCGTCTCATCAACTCTCCTGCTCTTCACTAACTTCTCTCCAATCTCTTTCTGCCCGTCGAATTGTTGCGTCACTCTCTCTTTACTATCGCTATTACAACGGACACTGCTCTTCTGAACTCTCTCGTCGCATACCTCCTCCATTGAGAAGAGCTCGTGCGACACGCCTTTCTACACAGTCTCATCCTTTCTCTGTCCAACTCTCTGACCCCAGACTTAACCGCTATGCTCAATCTTACATGTACTTCTACTGGTAAAGTCTGGAACACACTCCCTTTATCTATTTTCCAAATTTCCTTTGACTTGCACACTTTCAAACGCCGTGTATCAGGACACGTCGGCCTTTAATTGACCATGATTCTAGACCCTTTCCCTCCAACTCTGGTGGAATTTGGTAGGCCTCTGGCCTTTGCCCACCAGAGGAGACATAAAAAAAAAAAAAAAAAAAAAAAAATATATATATATATATATATATATATATATATATATATATATATATATATATATATATATATATATATATATATATATATATATATATATATATATATATATAAAGGTCAGAGGCCAGCTAATTCCCACCAGAGTTGGGAAAATATCTAATTCGTAGCAAGCTGATATACTTCGATACACGGCATTTGAAGGTGTGCATGTCAATGAAGTTGAAGAAAACAGATAAAGAGTGTGTTCCATACTTTACCAGTGGAGTACATGAAATAATGAGCACAGCAGTTAAGTCTAGGATCAGAGAGTTGAGCAGAGAAAGTATGAGACTGTGTATTAAGGAGTATTGCTATTGAGCAAAAGAGCAGTGTCAGTTGAAATAGCGATAATTTCGAGAAAATGACGCAATAATTCGACGGGTATAAAGAGTCTACAGAGAGTGAGGGCGAGAGTGTTTATAAGACGAAAAGTCCTAGTCTCTACCTTTTTAAGGAGAGCTGTATGAGTCGAACCACTCCAGATGTGTTAGGCGTACTCCATACAGGGGCAAACAACCCTCACTCAGGAGTAAGCAACTGAGATAGAGTGTGGAAATTTTGAAAGGGCTCCCCGGGGGCACCCAGCCTTTTAGAAGCCTTGTTTAGAAAGAGAAATAGTAATCCTTCCCAAAAAGATCACGAGAAAATGAAACATGAAGGATTTTTAGGACAAATTAATTTGAGAACTGAGTATTTTCGAAGATGTCATAGATGTCTGAAACA
>SEYY01019760.1:12500-25000 GCA_009176605.1 Armadillidium nasatum
ATTAAATTCATTTTCAATTTTCATATATATAGTAAAAGAATTTAAATATTGGACATCAGCTAAAGAAACATTCAAAATAAATCTCTTAATTACATGAAAGATTAAAAGATCTACAAATGTATATTCAAACATACGATTATCTATATCAGTCCAGGTATCATAGGGCTTCATTATCAGCTCCGTTGAGTCCAGCGTTGCGAAAGCATAGTTGATATGCGTGCACAAATCTGGATCGATGTTTGACGGGGTAAAAGATCCTTCACCTTCTCTATACCAAGCCCAGTTCGTGAAATAGCACACTACTTTGTATTCTAATATATATATATATATATATATATATATATATATATATATATATATATATATATATATATATATATATATATATATATATATATATATATATATATATATATATATATATATATATATATATTTTTTTTTTTTTTTTTTTTTTTTTTTTTTTTTTTTTTTTTTTTTTTTATTTATATTATATATATATATATATATATATATATATATATATATATATATATATATATATATATATATATATATATATATATATATATATATATATATATATATATATATATATATATATATATATATATATATATATATATATATATATATATATATATATATATATATATATATATATATATATATATATATATATATATATATATATATATATATATATATATATATATATATATATATATATATATATATATATATATATATATATATATATATATATATATATATATATATATATATATATATATATATATATATATATATATATATATATATATATATATATACCTTGTACTGAAAAATGAAAAACTGTACAAAATACTATTAATGAGAACAAACTCCTCATTTTTAAATATAAAATAATGAATATTAGAGACTAAGAGTATATTTAAATATTTATTGATACTAAAGAGTAAAAAATAAAAGTAATAATGAAAATTAATTAATGCATTATATAAAATTTGAAGCTGAAAATTTTCGTGGGAATCGTCAGCTGTTTTGAGATAGGAAAATCGTTTTTTGATTATGTCTTTGAAATCGGTCAATGCGCAAAATTATATTTTGATAAGCAAAAATTATTTTGCAAATAGCAACTTTTTAAGGATAATTGACATCCTTGAATGTTTAAAAAGCTCTCCTGTAAGTGACACTCATGAATTTTGTGTACCCCATCGCATTGTTCTGCACCTGTTAATTAAGAATTTTTCCCTCTTTTTATGCGGTTAATTCAAAAGAGTAGCTTGCTTAATTAATATATTTATGTGAAATGTGTGTGGACGATTATAAGGGTGTGAGTAAATATGTATATGTGAATATTTCAATGACCGCAATATATAAAATAGTAAACAAAGATAACTTCAGGAAAATAAGGAAGAAATTCCAATTTCTTATGGGTAAAATCACAGCTTGTTGCGATTATGAATAAAGACGTCGGGTGATTCTCAGTCGCTACAGCAACAAAGGTTGCTTTTTTCCGTTATTGTTTTTGTTTAATATATATATATATATATATATATATATATATATATATATATATATATATATATATATATATATATATATATATATATATATATATATATATATATATATATATATATATATATATATATATATATATATATATATATAGAGACATTGAGTACATGGTGTGTTGCTATGGGTTTAAATATTTCCAATACATTTCATTGACTAATGCGTAGTATTTTTCAAACATTACTTTAAATGGAAGATATACTGAGTGTGCTATCAGCTTTGTACTATACATTTGCAGCTTTTACTGGCATGTCAGTAGGTTCTACCGTTCTTACATAGAACACACACTAGCTATACATCGTGCACATACGTACTCACATTCTATTTACTATTTTAATAAAAATGCACAAATTATTTTGGTTTGGAGATTCCTTGAGTGATTGCCTACAGAGATTAACCCTTATACTTCCTTTCTCATTAAAGTATGGGAGTTTATGGTTTCTGGTGGAGGGACTAGTACAATTTCCAGTGCGAGGTCTTTTTATTAATGTTTGTAACATTCTCGGTCTTTATTCTTTTTTGCAATTTTGACATTACCTCTCTTCCTGTAAACCTCACCAGAGAGAGAGAGAGAGAGAGAGAGAGAGAGAGAGAGAGAGAGAGAGAGAGAGAGAGAGAGAGAGAGAGAGAGAGAGAGAGAGAGAGAGAGAGAGAGAGAGAGAGAGAGAGAGAGAGAGAGAGAGAGAGAGAGAGAGAGAGAGAGAGAGAGACAGACAGACAGACAGACAAACAAAAAAACATAAAACAGACAAACAGACAGAAAGACAGAGTTTTTCAACACCAGCGAACACTGAAAAGGTTAAGTACTCGTTAAACAAATCTCATTTTTTTGAGCATTGTTTAAACTTTTGCCATCCCAAAATATGGAACTAGTTCATATATTGAAGGTATTGATTGTTTGGTCGTGAAAAACATAAATTATATGTCAAGTTTGAGAGGGAGTCTTAAAGAATGGTAAATTTCTTCAAATTAATTTAAGTTGTAAAAGTAACGAAGTTATATATTTGTATTTTTTTAATCACTTATCTGAGAAAAGAAGTTAAATATTTTATCATTTTTATGATACATGTTTTGTTTAAATATTATTATTATTATTATTATTATTATTATTATTATTATTATTATTATTATTATTATTATTATTATTATTATCTTACGATGAGTGATTTAAATACTTAATCATTAATTGGTTTTCAAGTAATAATAGTTTAATACTTGCTAGAAAATTTGTATAATTTTTGCTCTATATAAATTTTAACCAGTTTTATTTATTTAATTATTATTATTATTATTGATATTATTATCAATTATTTATATTATTATTTAATTATTATTATTATTTTTATTATTTTTATTCTTAATGAGATTTTTTTTCTTTGATCTGCCAATGTTTTTATATCAGTTACTGTGATTATTTTGATAATTCAAATATCGACATTTTCCTGAATGTTCCTGAATTGGTGACATTTTTTTTTTAATTCACTTCTCACGGGCATTGCCCTATTCGAGGAGAGGAACTTTTCTAGATAGTATATACTTAGGATTCCCAAATAGGATCGAAC
The DNA here is from genome assembly GCA_009176605.1 of Armadillidium nasatum. NCBI lineage: Eukaryota > Metazoa > Arthropoda > Malacostraca > Isopoda > Armadillidiidae > Armadillidium > Armadillidium nasatum. Next base: position 15,644 of record SEYY01019760.1, read on the forward strand.
CTGCGTCTCAAGCACGTTTGAGCCACGGTAGACGGCAGCTTATACTTTTCCATTGTTGTTAATATTAATCAGCATGATTCTTTCATTCTCAATGAGAATTTTTTATATAATTTTTTTTTTCACTCAAATTAAACATGAGTATTTTATTAAAATTGTAATGAACTAAACAACAAAATATTGATTCAAGTAATATTTTGTAGTATCAGAAAGCGTAGATTTTTCTTTAGATTTATAAAAAAAAAAAAAAAAGATTCTTAATTTTTGAGGGAGAACTTTTAAATTTTTTTCAGATTTTGGTTAAGATTTGACTTATGGCTGAGCTTCATATTGACTTTGAGATTCAAGGTTATACATATCGAGTAGTATTTCTAGAAATTGAATAAAATATATACTTATTCTGAATTTTCAAGAGTGAAATTATATTTGTTGACTTTTCAATTATTTCTGAATTGTATGAGCCTGATAATATTGTTTACTATTGATAATGTTTTATATTTATTAAAAGCTATCTATAGACCCGCATTGACTGAAATTTATCTCTATTAATACAAATTTATCTAATTTAATTTCTCTGCTTGAAATAACGGCAAAGTCATCATAATTAATGATAATTATAATTATTTTGATTAATTAATTTCCTAAAATTTTTCAGATAAAGGTTTTCATTATTATTATTATTATTATTATTATTATTATTATTATTATTATTATTATTATTATTATTATTATTATTATTATTATTATTATTATTATTATTATTATTATTATTTATTATTATTATTATTATTATTATTATTATTTTTATTATTATTATTATTATTATTATTATTATTATTATTATTATTATTATTATTATGATGTTACATAGGGCTTTTGTATCTTTTATATATCTTCATTTATAAATAAAACATTTTACGGAGTAATTTCAAGGCCCCATATAGATTCACATATATTAATGCTCACTTTCAACTGCTCCTGACTACGACCTTTCTGATATTTGCCAATTATTTTATTGCAGTTGATTGTAGAGATACGGATTTGGATTTGCTTTTAGATTGTGTAAAATATATAACTTTACTATTAATGAAAGTTTTAAGAATTGGATTGCTGATTTTTGTTTTAAATTATAAATGTTGCCTTAGATTCGATTAAGAACTGATGAAGCAGTTTTCCCAAAAATCATTAAAATTCATATTAAAGCATTTTTAGTGAAATGTATAGAAACTGTAAGTACGGTGAATGAATAAATGATGACTTTAAATACTGTATAAAAATGAAATTATTTTGTTTGATTAGTATTAGAGGGGACTGATTACTAAACATCATTACAGGAAATTTTACGACTTTGTATGGTATGTTCTTACAAAAATTAAAAGCTATTGCATTATTTTTTTAAACTAAAGCATTCATATGGAAAAACAAGCAAGTGTAGTCAATTATAATCGAAATTTGGAAAATTATGAAAGTTGGGATAGTGAAGCTATTATATGAAGGATGGAGCTAAAGTGTTGTTAAAGTGTTTATACATTTTTCTTCAAAAATTTTCACCTAAATTGAAAAGTTCCCAAAGGAATGAGTTGGGGCAGCCCTCATGCTTAATTCCCATTAATCTCAGTATTTTTTTTTTTTGAATCAATTATTTACTAGACGGGGACTTAAGTAAAAAGTTGGTTTTCATGAAATTTCAATACACAAACAGAAGGAAATAGCGACAATTATTTCGTAATAATGGCTATATAATGGAGGGTGTTTTTTCTCATGTGCTGAAGGTTTCCGAAGTGGTTAAAGTTTTTAAAAGCGTTGACAAAACGTGAAGCAATTGTTTAGCACTATTGATCAAACCCTTTTCTTCAAAGTAATCTGTATATAAAATTCTTGAAAAATCAATTCTTATTAGATTTATGTCGTGTATGGAGTTTTGTTGTCTGGTTTCCCTTTTACATTTTATTTTTTAAAAATATATTTGAAACACCTTCTTTAGTTATGGAAGTAGTACCACAAGATACACGCTACTTAATGATGATCTTTCTTAATTTATAGTAAACATTTTACAGTGTTCAGCAAAAAATACTTGAAAAGAAAGTGGACAGATATGTTTACTCTGGAATAATAAAGCAATTATTTATGCGTGGTATGTAGTAGCAATATGAAAAGACATCGAAGATTTCAAATCTTCAAGCTTATATATTTTAGATGAAGAATTTCCTTGCTATATATGTTGAAGATAGTGAGCCATACAGCTCTGTGATTTAACCTTTGCTATTTAATCTTTATATAAATAATATTGTTATTGTCCAATCTAGTACTAATTTGACTAATTTTGTGAATAAACTATCAACTACCCTTTTAATTCTCTCAAATTTGTATAGATGTGAAGCTGAATTTGAAATTTGATATTTACCGTAAGCCCTGTTGAAGTCTCCAATATTATAGATGAATGGAAGGGAGTTGAAAAAGGTTTATGTATATAATTACCTAAACAAAAGGGGAAAAATATATGGATGTAAGGTCAACGCTTTTACCACTGTATTATCAAAACTAGAAACTATATATATATATATATATATATATATATATATATATATATATATATATATATATATATATATATATATATATATATATATATATATATATATATAGTGTTTGAGTTTGCTGAATAGAAGAATATAACTAATAGCGTTTTATTTTAAATTAATTCAGTTATGTTTAAAGCAGTTTACAATGTGAGAAAATAAGACAGAAATTATTTTAGTTGAATTTTGCAACAAAAAAAATATATTCACGAATATTTTTATTATATTATTTATATTATTTATTTATTTTATTTTATTTTCATTATTTTTTATTTAATTTGTTTTAGAAAGCATTTTAAGATTTGTAGAATTTGTAGATCTTCGTCGACAATTCCTTTATTCTTATCGTTCATCTGGAAAAAAAATTATATATATATATATATATATATATATATATATATATATATATATATATATATATATATATATATATATATATATATATATATATAATATATATATATATATATATATATATATATATATATATATATATATATATATATATATATATATATATATATATATATAATATATATATATATATATATATATATATATATATATATATCCCTAAACATTACCTGCATTAATCCATTAAATATCATTTTTATATGATTTGTTTTATCTACATTTTAATTCACATCACAACTCTGATATTAATTTCATTTAAGCTTTAAACATCTCCTTGACTATCTACATATTATTTGTGAATTTTTGGTATTATACTCTATATACACTTCAAACGTTTAAGCAGTATGCTGTAACCTGTTTTTAAATAATTTTATCGACTATCTCCAATATGTTATTAATGAATAGAGCATCACAAATTATTTAGATTTATTTTCATTTTAATCTCATACCACTCATACACCCTGTAATAAGGTTAACATGGGACTAAAGAGATGTAAAATGGATGTGAAACTTAAAGGTAAATGTTATTTTATGTGTTAAAAGAATATTTTATATGAAAATCGATAAAATAAAGGGGTAAACCTTTTAGAGGGTATTTAGTTCATGGTATCATAAGTTTCTCCTTCCACCAGAAAAGGATCCTAAAAGTACTGAATTCTCCTCTGCCTGATGTGACAAGGGTGATTGAGGACTTTTCAGGGAAGGAGGACATTCCATTTTGTGTGAGTCCTGTTTAATTTCGGAATGTAAAAATAGGTATTCCAACTCGTGGAGGGTGTGGTTAGCGATTGTGAATAGAAATTTAGATCCTCTGCATGGCTGCTAATTTTTACTGTAGGAAACGTGGGAGTGAGCAAATCGTTACTGGGGATAGATTGAGTCTGTACCACTCTATTAAGCAATTGGTAGGTTTATGATGAATTTTTTTATAAAAATTATATATATATAATATTCGATGTTTTTTTATGCAAAATCCAATCGATTCTATTGGAGATGAAATAGTCATAATTTCTTCTTTTTTAATTTTTTTTTATTTATTTACTCTTTTTAATTACTTATTTATTTATTTTGTCACTGATTTACAGTAGATTTAGGTATCTAAAATTTGATCTATTGGAATATGTCTGGATACAATGTCAGATGCTTTTTTGATGTATACTGTGGCCTAGACTGTGCGAAGGGTAGGAGAGCCCTGGCTGAATCTGTTAGTATTTATTGTGAAAAATCAGTAAAATGGAAATCGTTGAATTGCTTGGTTTTATAACGAATTGAATGTATAATATCGGTAAATCTTTGTTAATTTTTTAGAAAAAAAAGTTATTCAAATTCTTTTGAGATTGTGTATAGAAGTGATATAGGTCGGGTACATTTGGGATATTTTTTTTAGACTTGAGAACTGGAATTATAACAGTGATTCCATAGCGCACTGAAGGTATTTTTGGACAAAAGTTGGATGTAGATGTTTGTGAGGGTTGTCATAGTCTCGGAATTTAGATATTTAAGATAAATGTAGGAGATACGATTATTTACTGCTAGAGGGTGAAGGAAATTGTCAAAAAATGTTAATATTTCTTTTCCTGAGATGTTTTATGAATTTTTATTTAATTGACTATATATATATATATATATATATATATATATATATATATATATATATATATATATATATATATATATATATATATATATATATATATATATATATCATATAGGGCCGTATTTGCTGAACAGGCCAACTGGGCAATTGCCAAGGATGGCTGATTTAGCAGCAGCAATTTACCAACCATGCCATTTTTAATGAAGTAAGAAAATAAAGAAAACATTTTCCAAGTTTAAAATTAATTAAATGTTTTATGGATTGAAAAATAAAATAGATACCCTTGGAAAAGGTGTTCTTTCTAGTATAAAATTCTCTATCTGAAGGTTAAATAATATATATATATATATATATATATATATATATATATATATATATATATATATATATATATATATATATATATATATATATATATATATATATATATATATATATATATATATATATATATATATAGTATATTACCTTATCCGCCAATAAGTGGGCATGATTGGGATGGAGCAGGATAGCTTCTAAGTACTCTGTTGATAGTCTTAAGCAGGGGATATGCCTCACAGTTGCATCTGTTCCAGAAATCATCAACATCAAGGTCCCAAATCATAGCACCGCCCAATCCCTTTTGATGCTATGTACTCAGACTAATATATATATATATATATATATATATATATATATATATATATATATATATATATATATATATATATATATATATATATATATATATATATATATATATATATATATATATATATATATATATATATATATATATAGAAAAAAAGAGAAAAAAGAAACACGTCTCTATCAAAGAATATTTCATATGTAATCCCAGTTTATGTATAACACAATTTAAGTTTAAAAATTAAAATACAAATAAATGATTGCAGTACTACAGGCTTTAAAAAAAAAAAAAAAAAAAAAAAACATTTTTTTATTTTTTTTATTTTTTTTATTTTTTTTTATTTTTTGTCTAAAAATATCTACTATTAGAGTTCTAAATAATTTTCTACAGAAATCTTGAACTAAATTTTTTATTTTATTTTTTTTAAATTTAAAGAATAAAAGAATAAAAATAAAAATTTAAAAGAATGAAAAAAGTAGTGAAAAAAATAAAAATTTTATTTCCAAAATCATTTAAATAATTTTACATTAAATCTCTTTTATAGGATGTTAGTGAACAACTTACTACGACAATCTGAAGCTTACATGCACACACACACACACATACACACGCAGACCATTACAAAAAAAAAAATAACTACCCTGAAAATCTAAGCACATTCACTTCTTATTTTCTTTTCTTTCTTATTTATCAGTTTTCCTATTCCATTTTAATAGGAAACTTTGCTCTTGCAAACAATTGCAATCTTCTTCTAATATCGCTATTTCTAACTTCAAAGCATTTCTCAGACGCTTTCATATTGATGCCAATTATTGCTCTTAAGCTCTTTCCTTTGACACCAATCATATTCCATTCATTGTCCTAACGAATCGTTGGGACAAGTGGGAAAAAGGTCACAATAAATTTTTTCATTTATTTTTTAACTTCAAAGCATGGCTCAGATGCCTTCAGATTGATGCCAATAATCACCCTCAAGTTCCTTCCTTTGATTTCAATCATATTCCTGTCATTGTCCTAACGAATCGTTGGGACAAGTGGGAAAAAGCCACAACAAATTTTTTCAGTTATTTTCTATTTTCTTACTAGAAAATAAATCGGTGAAGCTACTTTCTTATGTTTAACATGTCTTCTTTCTATTCAAAATTTTACTGTGACTTTTTTGCCACTTGTCCCAACGATTCGTTAGGACAATTTTTGCAGAGTATCAAAATTAAAATTAGTTTTTGAATGGCCTTTGTAAAAGACCCTTTAACATTTTCATATTTAAATTCTTACCTTTTTCTGAACAGATTGGATGTCATCGTAAGCAACCCATTGATCATTACTGTATGCATAAGGACCCATGTCATCAGGGTAATCCCTCACAACAGTCCAACCTTCATAGATTACGTAGTAGCAAACCTAACAACATAAAAATAAAAATATAATAATAATAATAATAATAATAATAATAATAATAATAATAATAATAATAATAATAATAATAATAATAATAATAATAATAATAATAATAATAATAATAATAATTTATTTCAACATAATTTAATAAAAAAATTTATTAAAATAAGCAATATAGGCAAAAAAGGGAAATACCAAAGTACACAGTTAGCATCATATGAACTAAAGAGTTTTTCTTTTCAATTTGTTCTTTAATTTTATTCTTAATCATAAATTCCGTATTTTTCAGAAAACTAAATTCTAGCTTGGCACCAGTTCAAATTAATGTATCACAGGGCACAGGACACCTTCAGCAGAATTCTTAACGACAGTCTATCACGGTGAATACTCATAATCGTCGACAGGGCAAATTAAAAACAAGTCAAGCCGTCCAAATCGTTGACACGCCAAAATGTAGAAATCTCTATCACGGCCGTAAATCTTCTAGAACATTTACAGCTCACCCTTATGAAACCCAATCTATAACTAATCATTCTTTTCTCAAAGGAATACAAATGGTACCCTATCGTAACCCTCTAGCAACCTTTGAATTCGCCAGCAATTTAGCATCTTTTGCTTAGTATGCTTAGTTCAAGACGCCCTAAATTGAAGATAAAAACATAAAAAAATAGAGGCAGTTAGAAGCTACGTGGAAATATCAATACTATTCCAGTCAAAAAAAATCAAAAGTTACTGTTTCCTGTGAATAACTCATCTCAGACTTTAAATTTCCTCAGGCAAATATTCAAGACAAGCTCACAGTTATGTAAGCAACGTACAGAGTTTATTAAACCAAATTTTAGACAATAAGTCAATTAAACTAGCATCCAAAACTGAATAACCATTACTCCAATATTGGATCGAACCTAAAGACGATTGAGTACTACTCCCATTAAGGTACTATTACCATGTATGAATTCAGTTTGGTTAAAAATATAAAGGACTTTTCTCTACATTTGATACTTGATAGATCCGCCTTCTGTGTCCACCTAGACCTAAAGTGACTCTAACTAATTCCTTCTTCTTGGCTATGAATCTTTTGTCCATCCTAATAGATCACAGAATGACGAACCTCCAAATAACTGAGGAAATGACCTAAGAATTTGTGATAGGTTTGTGATTTTAAGACGTGGTTCAGCAAAACAGAACAAAGTGACTTTAAAAAAATTTGTTCAATAGAGGTTTTCTTGTTTTATAAATGAAAGTCTTAAATCACATCACAGTCGTTTCCTTTCATCTAACTAGTTGTATAACAACTAATATATATATATATATATATATATATATATATATATATATATATATATATATATATATATATATATATATATATATATATATATATATATATATATATATATATATATATATATATATATATATATATATATATATATATATATATATATATATATATATATATATATATATATATATATATATATATATATATATATATATATATATATATATATATATGTATATATATATATGTGTTTGGGTTTGTACCCCATTTTGTCCACAGGTATGGGTGTACTGTCCCTGGGCAAATTGTCTTGGGTATATAAAGATGCAAAGATTTCCTATCATATATATACTATATATATAATATATATATATATATATATATATATATATATATATATATATATATATATATATATATATATATATATATATATATATATATATATATATATATATATATATATATATACCAACCTCACTGAAAGCTAGAGATCCGCTTGAACCTGTTATATCTCCTGGGGCTCCTCCCCCTGAAACAGGTGCATTCAATCCATTGTTGCTCGGATTTGCTAAAGTGTATGAGTTTCCATACAGTGGAATTCCCAAAACAATTTTTTGAGGGTCAGCTCCTAAACTGATCCAATAGTTAACTGTGTAGTCCTGAAGTTATATATATATATATATATATATATATATATATATATATATATATATATATATATATATATATATATATATATATATATATATATATATATATATATATATATATATATATATATATATATATATATATATATATATATATATATATATATATATATATATATATATATATATATATATATATATATATATATATATATATATATATAGGTATATTAAATATTATATATTATTTATTATATATTATTTATTATATATTATATATCAAATATTTATTAAATATTTAATTGAATAACAAACCGAGTTGAGAGAGGCATCATCATTAGGAACAGCATACAAAGGTGAGACATGTCCCGTTGCTGAATCCCAAGTTCCATGATAATCATAAGTCATCAAATTAATGTGATCTAAATAGGCTGAAAGGGTTGGCACGTCGTAAGCTGAAAAAGAACCATTTCATACTTGAATAAAAAGAAGGTTGAAAGAATTTTTTTTTTTTTTTTTTTTTTTTTTTTTTTTTTTTTTTTTTTTTTTAAGCGTCACGTTATAATAACAATTGTTATAATGAAACAACAGTATTAATGTAGCATCACTCAGAATCGATGTACAGAAAATATTTTTAGCAATATTACAATTAAAAATGAACTTGAATATTTCCTGAAAAATCTATTCGATTGCACTACCATTATCGTTCTTCTGGAGCAGCAGTGTATTGTTTCGATAGGAAAAAAAATAGATATAGGGTAAAAAAAAAAAAAAAAAAAAGTCAATGTTTTACCTTGAGGAATCAC
>SEYY01019760.1:35000-37500 GCA_009176605.1 Armadillidium nasatum
AAATAAACCCTAAAAAAGGAGGAAAATACAATACGGAAAATATAATACGAAAAATATATCGCGGAGAAAAATATAATACCTCTAAATCTGTCCGGATTACAATTATTTTCTTAACATTTTTACAGCCTCGAATATCGATTTCGTTCAAATTATATTTATACTGACTAGCAATTCAATCCTCTCTTACTTTGTATTATTACGAGATTCTATTACACGTCTATCGTTATTCTTGCTATCGTTATTCTTCCAACTACAAATACGTGTTTTCGAGTCCAGGGTTATCTATTCCTTTTTCTTCTGCTTCTCGAGCTTTATTATTATTATCCTTATTCTCTATTTTTTCCTTTTCTTCTTTCACTTTGCTTTCATCTTCAGGTTCTTCAGATTTATCCTGGATAGAATATATATATATATATATATATATATATATATATATATATATATATATATATATATATATATATATATATATATATATATATATATATATATGAAAAAATGATTTTGGATTAGGCGACAGGGTTGGATCATGGGAGGAAAGTCAAAAGTATGTGCGACAGGACTAGCAACCCATAGCTTCAACAAGCATGATTCTTCTGGAGAGCTCTTTGAGAAAGTGTTTAACGGTTAGATGGAGGTGTTAGTCCCACTGAAAAGATGAAAACCCTCCCTGGATGTTTAAATAAAACTCTAGGACTGTCACTGAAACTAACGAGCCGAAAACAATATTTTAGAACATTCTAGGAGAGGAACTTTTAATAGCAGATGGCGAAATATGCTGGTCCCACTGACAGGGTGAAAACCCTTCCAGGGAGAATATATATATATATATATATATATATATATATATATATATATATATATATATATATATATATATATATATATATATATATATATATATATATATATATATATATATATATATATATATATATATATATATATATATATATATATATATATATATATTATATATATTATTATATATTCTTTTATCTAAAGTTTTCGAATCTATCCATAACAGGAAGATTTGGAGACATCTGAATTTTTCTAATCTTATCTCTCATAGCCAAAATGACTTTCGTAAAGAACAATCTCCTGGGGATTCTTCTTCTTTATGACTTTTGGTCCTCCTCTTTTCGGTAGTTCAGAAAACCTTTCTCAACGACGCGAGACGTATCAAGAGCCATCCATAGAGTCTAGCACAAAGATTTGATCTCTAGAGCACCCTCTTTCAGTACCTATCTTTCTCTCTGATCTCCTTTCCGGTCGTTCTATACTTGCTGTTTTTTCTTTAAATCTATTAATAATGATCTTCCTCAAGAATCTGTCCTGCTCTCCAACTCTTTTTTTTTTTTTTTTTTTTTTTACTTTTCATTAATGAAATTGCTGAGGACTCTACCCCTCATTGCCATTTTCATAATGAGAGTTGTCCCACTCAACAGCTATTAATTAACGCTAAGAGTATGTCTTGGAGCAACTATCCTCTGATCTTTCTCGCAATTCTTCCTCCATTTTTCTACTCTACACAACCTTCATCACAACTATGACGTTTTCTTCTTAAACCTTCGTTTATTTTTAATATTCTCGGTGTTACATTTTCTTTTGATCTTTCTTTGAAGGATCACAGTACTTCACTTTCTAAACAAGTTTCTAAGAGGTTGAGTGTTCTGAGGTCCCTTCAAAATTTCTTCACGCCACCCTAGATGTTTGCCCTGTTTAGCCTTGTTGTTCAACTCCTGTGTGAAGTAAGCCTCACACATCTGGGGTGATTTCACCGAAAAGGCTTCCCTCGAAAACGTGGAGTCTTGAACTTTTTGTCTTATAAACTCTCTCTCTCTCTCTCTCTCTCTCTCTCTCTCTCTCTCTCTCTCTCTCTCTCTCTCTCTCTCTCTCTCTCTCTCTCTCTCTCTCTCTCTCTCTTACTTACTTACTTAGTCTCTGCAGCCTCTTTCTGCTCATCGAAATGTTGTCATTTTATACTACACCACCAATATTACAATATTACAACGGACACTGCTCTTCTGAACTCTCCTGTCAGCATACCTCCTTCACTGAGAAAGGCTTCGTGCAACAAACCTTTCCTCACAGTCTCATTTTTTTTCTTTCTCCAATTCTCTGACTCCAGACTTAGCAGCTATTCTAAGTCTTGCATGTTCTGAACTGATAGAGTTTGGAACACATTGCCTTCATATATTTTCCCAACTTCTTTTGACTTCCATACTTTAAACGCCGTGTGTCAGGGGCATGCCTGACTTTAATTCGAACCTTCATTTTCCAACTCAGATACAAATTAGTAGACCCCTGACCTTTGCCCACCATTTGAGACATATAAATATATAATAATATATATATATATATATATATATATATATATATATATATATATATATATATATATATATATATATATATATATATATATATATATATATATATATATATATATATATATATATATATATATATATATATATATATATATATATATATATAT
>SEYY01019760.1:45000-50000 GCA_009176605.1 Armadillidium nasatum
ATGGAATTATAAAATATCTCAAAATTTAAAATAATAATAATAAAAAAGTGGCAAAAAATTTAATTAAAATAAACTATTTTATTTTTACAAACAAAAGTTTTATTAGCTTAATTAAAGAGAGAATTCAGTAAACTTTGAAACAATTGTTATTCTCTAATGCTACAAATCAGAACTGGTAAAATAATAATAATAATAATAATAATAATAATAATAATAATAATAATAATAATTATTATTATTATTATTATTATTATTATTATTATTATTATTATTATTATTATTATTATTATTATTATTATTATTATTATTATTATTATTATTATTATTATTATTATTACTATTAATACTATTATTAATTATTATTATTATTATAATTATTATTATTATTATTATTATTATTATTATTATTATTATTATTATTATTATTATTATTATTATTATTATAATCCTCATTATTATTAAATTAGAAACTAAAGATGAAAGAACAAACCTGATCTTCACTGATAACGGAAACACTTCGAACTCCCTTAACATTTGTGCTCCAAGCAATATCGACACTGTCTTCTTCAATGACTCGGAAAGGTTCTTCCACGTCGAAATTTACCACGCAATTTTCATCAGAAATAGATTCATTTTTAGAAGACTGAAATGATAATAATTTTAATAATAATAATAATAATAATAATAATAATAATAATAATAATAATAATAATAATAATAATAATAATAATAATAATAATATAATAATAATAATAATAATAATAATAAATAATAATAAATAATAATAAATAATAATAATAATAATAATAAATAATAATAATAATAATAATAATAATAATAATAATAATAATAATAATAATAATAATAATAATAATAATAATAATAATAATAATAATGTTTTTACCTGTCAACTAGAAGCGATCTTGCACTTATGAAGCATTGTGGTAAAATAATGAAAATTATAAAACAAAATTGATTCATTTTTTAATAAAAATGTTAGAGACATGTAACGAACAAGAACCTTTCGATTGCTATTCTGGAAGTATATATATATATATATATATATATATATATATATATATATATATATATATATATATATATATATATATATATATATATATATATATATATATATATATATATATATATATATATATATATATATATATATATATATATATATATATATATATATATATATATATATATATATATATATATATATATATATATATATATATATATATATATATATATATATATATATATATATATATATATATATTATATATATATTCCAAGAGACAAACAAATTGAAACAAAATGACAAGATTATGACGAATGTGCGAAACCAGATGGGCGGAAAAGCCAATTTAAAGTGTTACGATTTAGATAAGTTTTTAAAGCAATTAATATAGGAGCATAGAAGAGCTAGAAACTGACCAAAATATTGAGACCTCTCCAAGACCATCATAACTTTTGATCCTTTAAAAGTCTTTTTCTCAGGAACCGTTTGGAATTATCAAAAGCCTTCTACATATTTGAAACTGTAAGGATTTTACTAATAAACAATTGAAAAAAATTTGGGGTGATTTTTTCACTCCAATAAAAGGAGGGGACATTTCTTGGAGGGTCTCCTTAATCCCCAGCGAATTTAGCTTTACATCGACTTTCACTTTCTCGTTATGTACTGCGTAGAAGAAGTTACCATCACAATAACTAATGAACACAATAACTAGTGATCTTGAACATTTTCATAATATGATGATTATGAGAGATGATGATGAAAGATTTTTTCGCAAACATCGATATAAATTTCCAAGCATTTATGAAAAGATTCAACAAAGCCTCATTCTGTTATCAAAGGAATGAAAATAATGACAGTAAAGGTCAAAATAAAGTCAAGACACAAAACAATGCTTTATGTCACATTATCTTCGTGGTTTCACACCACTTAAAAAGCAAGCTCGTGAAAACCACATCCATAAATACCAATCTTAATAAGAATAAACTCTAAACATTGAGTTTATTTTGTGGAAAAAAGAAAGGAAGAAAATCAGGAACCTAAAACCTTTATCAAACTATCGGCGTTTTAATTAAAAGAATGCAATCCTGAAAATCTTTCCTAAATAATAAGGTTCCTACCACTTATCTTAGTCACACTCAAGAAAGATTTTTCTTTACTTTGAAAGGGTTCGATACCTACCTAAGAAGTTCTACAGAAGTGAAAAGAATATCAGGACTGGCTTTACTGATAGTTCGTCTTCAAAACACTGTATTAGTGATCAATCATTTTCCTGTTAAGAGAACAAGAGCAATAAAATTTTTTGATATAAAACAACATGTCTTTGTATTTTGAAATTGTTATCACTTTGAGAGCAAGTTCGCGTGTCACAGATCCAGATATATATATATATATATATATATATATATATATATATATATATATATATATATATATATATATATATGTAAATAATCATCTGTAGGGCTTTTCGTAAGAAACGCTCTACTGGTGATCTTCTTTCCCTTCTCTCTGACTCTTGGTCTTCCGCTCTTCAGCATTTCAGTGAATCTTTTGTTGTCGCGTTGGACATATCGAAAGCCTTCTTTAGAGTCTGGCAAAAATCTTTGATTTCCAAACTTCCCTCATTCGGAGTCTATCCTTTTTTCTGTGATCTTTGATCTAATTTTCATTCCGGTCATTCTATAGGAGCTGTTGTAGAAGATAAACGCCGTTCATCGTTCATCCTTAGATCTATTAATAGTGGTGTTCCTCAAGGTTCTGTCCTATCCCAAACGCTTTTTCTCTACTTTTCATTAATGACCTTCTCTCTATTACTTTATCACCTATCCATTTCTATGTAGATGACTTCACACTTCATGACTCCTTTCAATTTGAAAGATCCCTTCCCAACAGCAGTTAATTGGAGCAACTACCCTCTGACTTTTCTCGCATTTCGAATTGGGGCATAGAAAACATGGTCGTTTTCGGTGATTCAAAAACTCAATTTCTCCATCTCTCTACTCGACACAATCTTCCATACAACTTTGATATCTTCTTCGAAAACGAATAACTCAAATCTTCATCTGTCCTCATATTCTCGGTATTTCTTTTTCTTGTGGTCTTCTTTGGAAAGATTACATTACTTTTCTTAGTAAACAAGCTTCCAAAAGGTTGAGTGTTCTAAGGCGTCTTCGTAATTTTTTCCCACCACCATAGTTGCTTGCAATTTATGGGGGTGTTGTTCGCCCCTGTATGGAGTACGTCACACATCTCACACAATTCTACTTGAAAAGGTGGAGTCTAGGTCTTTTCGTCTCATCAAGTCTCCCGCTTTCACTAATTCTCTCCAGTCCCTTTCTGCCCGTCGAATTGTTGCGTCACTTTCTCAATACTATCACTATTACAACGACATTACTCTTCTTAACTCTCCAGTCGCATACCTCCTCCATTAAGAAGAGCTCGTGCGACACGCCTCTCTACACATTCTCATCTTTTCTCTGTCCAACTCTCTAACACAAGACTTAACCGTTATGCTCAGTATTACATGTACTCTACTGGTAAAGTCTGGAACACACTCCCTTTATCTGTTTTTCCAACTTCCTTTGACATGCACACTTTCAAACGCCGTGTATCTGAACATGTCAGCCTTTACTGACAAGGTTATTTCCTAACTCCGGTGAAAATTGGTAGACCTTCGGCCTTTGCCTACCGGAGATATGAAAAAGAAAATACATATATATATATATATATATATATATATATATATATATATATA
Organism: Armadillidium nasatum; assembly: GCA_009176605.1. Taxonomy (NCBI): domain Eukaryota; kingdom Metazoa; phylum Arthropoda; class Malacostraca; order Isopoda; family Armadillidiidae; genus Armadillidium; species Armadillidium nasatum. The sequence goes on from SEYY01019760.1 coordinate 48,786, forward strand.
TATATATATATATATATATATATATATATATATATATATATATATATATATATATATATATATATATATATATATATATATATATATATATTATATATATATATATATATATATATATATATATATATATATATATATATATATATATATATATATATATATATATATATATATATATATATATATATATATATATATATATATATATATATATATATATATATATATATATATATATATATATATATATATATATATATATATATATATATATATTATATATATATATTATATGTATTTTTTGCAGCTGTGGGAATAATTTTATAATTGGTTTATTATAATTTCTTTTTCACTTTAATTTATATATGAGAAATTTAAAAGCCTTTTTAATTCTGAAGAGATTCAGTAATAGAAATGATTTATTTACAATTAATTTTATTCCTTTGAATTTGATCATTCTTCAAGGAGTTGTTTCCTTATTAATTTTACTATATATTTAATGAATATACTTTTAAAGGTCTATGTATTTATTTTTTGTTTATTATATAATTTGTTTTATTTGTTTTAAATATTCATTTAATTATTTTTATTTATTTTATATTTCTATTATTTGCTTTATTTATTTATATATTTATTTAATTGTTTTTCTAGACCATTTTCTTATCTACCATATTTAATTAATTTATATATTTATTTAATTATTTTTTATTAATTTTATTTTCTCGTTCACATTATTTTATTGTTTATTTATCTATTTTATTTATTTATTTATTTTTATACAATTAAATTATTCATTCATTTTATTATTATACTCATTTGTTTAATTAATTATTAATTTATTGTTTTTTTTTTTATTTTTTTATTTCAATTAATTTTCATTATTTTTTAAAAGTCAAGTTCAAAGGAAACAAATGCTCGCATGATTGATGAGGTTGCGAAACCAAGACCTACTTGGTCTATTTCAATTACCCGCCCAGACTCTCCACCATTTTAAACTTATCTGGTCTTCAGTCAAGCTCAGGCTTACTTACTTTATCTATGTTAAATTTACATTGAGCCGCAAGCTCAAGCTTAACTACTATAAAATCACCCTGCTGTCTCCAATTCCGAATCCGGCTCTGAATTCTCATTATATAATAATAAAAATAAAAATAAAATAAATCTTTCGAACCCGATTCAAACTCATGTCCAACCTAAAATGGTTTTTTCGTCATT
>SEYY01019760.1:65000-67500 GCA_009176605.1 Armadillidium nasatum
TAACTGGAAAAAGGAATAAAGATTAAAAATTATTATTATTATTATTATTTTTTTTTATATTCTTATGAATTATTATTAATAATTGTTAATTTTTTTTTTGTAAAGAAATATGTAAAGAATAATAATAAAAGTAAATACTAATCGTTATATTACTATATTAGTAAATATTCCTTTAATAATTTAAATAAGTTATCATCTAATAAAGAAAATATCTTGATAGAGGTCAATTTGTTTCCTTGTCTGTCTGTTTTTTTAACCTATTCATATATTTTGTGAACAATATAACAAATCAGTCTTAAAACCTGCGCTCCAGAAACACACAAAAATATCTCTTATAAATAGGGTATATAAGGCAAATTTTTGGATTTTCTGGCTTGTTTGCTTATTGGGTTTATATATTATATTGATAGAGTATCTTTTCAAATTGTTTTAAAATTAAATTCCATGTTGAGCTGCATGTAAGACAGAAACCTTTCACTTGAGAATGGTTGGCAAGATACAGATTTTCGAAAGAAATTTTGCAGAAAAGTTGTCCTATTTTTTTTTTTTTTTTATTTTTTTATTTTTTTTTTTTTTTTGAATTCAGAAGGAAATAACATATTCCACATCTCCTAAAGCATTTTTGAATATTCTTGACTTTTCCTCGTGTGTCTCTTAAGGATTTTTTTGTCTCGATAAATTTATAACTTAAAAATCATTTTAATAATATTAATATTATTCATAAAAGATTATATATATTAAAATTTTAAAGAAGTTATTTAATTGTCTCAAAATATTTTCTACCTTAGATTATCATAATAATAATATTATTATAATAATATTAATTAAAGGATTCATTGAAGAACTTAAAAGTTTCTAATGATTTAATATAATAAAAACAAATCAATTTAAACTGATTAGAAAAAACGTCAAAATGTTTCCCAACTCTCAAAGCTTTTCCAAATTCAATTTTTATTTATAAACCCAATCCAAATAAAACAAACATTGTTAAATTTAAACTACAATCCTCTGTTAAATAATACAATTGCTGCTGACTATATTTACGCTAATAAACTAGATTAAAATAAACTTATTTTTATAATAAGTTAGATAAATATAAAAATTTGTGAGGCCTTTTTTTTGGTGACAAATACGGCCTTCTAATAATCGATATAAATATATATATATATATATATATATATAATATATATATATATATATATATATATATATATATATATATATATATATATATATATATATATATATATATATATATATATATATATATATATATATATATATATATATATATATATATATATATACTCAGGTGGGCAAAGGCCGGAGGCTCAACCAAATTCCACCAGAGTTTGGAAAAAAAACTGTCTTGGTCGATGGAGGTCGTCATGTTAAGATACACGCGTTTGAAAATATGCAAGTCAAAGGAAGTTGGGAAAACAGATAAAGGGAGTGTGTTCCAGACTTTACCAGTAGATTATATGTAAGATTGAGCATAGCGGTTATGTCTGGGGTCTGAGAGTTGAAAAGAGAAAGGATGAGACTGTATAGAAAGGCTTGTCGCACGAGCTCTTCTCAATGCAGTTTCCGTTGTAATAGTGATAGTATAGAGAGAGTGACGCAACAATTTGAAGGGCAGAAAGGGATTGGAGATAGTTAGTAAGAGCATAAGAGTTAATGAGACGAAAAGCCCTAGACTTCACCTTCTCAAGGAGAGCTGTATGAATGGAACTACCCCAGATGTGTGAAGCAGACTCCATACAGGGGCGAACAACACCCCTATAGAGAGCAAGCAACTAGGGTGGCGTGAAGTAATTCTGAAGGCGCCTCAGAATATACATCTCTTAGAAGCTTGTTAAGAAAGAGAAGAAATGTGATCTTTCTTAGAAAAATCACGAGAAAAGGATACGCCGAAAATATTAAGAACAGATAAAGGTTTGAGTTGTGTGTTTTCGAAGAAGATATCATAGTTGTGTGGAAGATTGTGTCGAGTGGAGAGATGTAGGAACTGAATTTTTTGAGTCATTGAAAACAACCATGTTTTCTCTGCTCCAATTTGAAATACGTGAAAGATCAGAGATTATTTGCTCCAAGGCTACCCTTCTCGAGTCTATCAACTGCTGTTGGGAGGAACGTCTTTCAAACTGAAAGGAGTAATGAATGGTGGAGTCATCAGCATAGGAGTGGATAGAGAGATGAGGTAATAGAGAGAAGGTCATTAATGAAAAGCAGTAAAAGTATTGGGAATAGGACAGAATCCTTGAGGAGCACCACTACTATAGATAAAAAGATTTAAAAAAAAAAACAGTGCCCGTCTACAACAGCTGCTATAGAACGACCGGAAAGGAAATTAGAGAGAAGATCACAGAGAGAAGGATAGATACCGAAAAGGGAAGTTTACAAATCAAAGCTTTGTCCCAGACTCTATCGAAGGCTTTCGTTATGTCCAGCGCGACAGCAAAAGATTCACCGAAATGCCGAAGAGTGGAGGACCAAGAGT
>SEYY01019760.1:72500-80000 GCA_009176605.1 Armadillidium nasatum
TGTGGCTGACTTCTTATGTTTTGCTTGTGGTTTTTATTTTGACATTTTAGGTTCTGTTCCGTCGTGCACGGTTGGGAGGTTCTGAAGTGGTGAGATGCTGGATTGCAATATGGATTGCGAGACGTTAGACTTCTGTCGCAGTATCCTTTACTTACTATTGTATCTATCTGAATCTCTCTAATTTTTTGAGTGTGTTTACGGGATGTTTACTGATCTTCTGTTATTATTTTTATGTATATAATTATATATATATTTTATATAATGATATTTTTAATGAGATATATATAATTAATAAATATATACTAATAATAATTAATAATAATAATATATATAATAATATTTTTTTTTTTATTATTATTTAAAATATAAAATAATAAGGGTAATAATAACGTGGGTAAATAATAGCTTCCCAATGTTCTCTAAAAATAATAGAGCAATTAATTTAATAAAGTACCTTACTAATTTAGTATAAATTCAAAGTATATAATAGATGCATTATCTGGCTCATAACCCAGTACTTTATTATTGATATATTTATCACTACTACTACACTATAATAATAATAATAAATTATAAATAATTTTTTTTTTTTTATTTTTATTATTTAATAATTTAATAATAATATTTAGAAATATTTTACAGAAAACGTAAATGTACATGTTATACCTCTGACCATTATCCTATCTAATAATTAATATATCATCTTTATATAATTTAATAAAAAATAATAAATAATTGTTAAGTTAACGACAGATCTAATGCTACTCATTAATGAGTGAATAATATATTTCCCCCTAATCCTTGCTAGTGTTCTTATCTCCTCATACGAACATTGGACCACTAGAATAGCTTAGCCAATCTAATATTTTACGTCCCGCCGCACTACCTAAAGATATTCCATAATAGATGTTTTATGAAAACACCCTAAGGTAGTTATATATCTCATCTATTACTTACTCATTATTACCTATATTACACAACGATTATTCCACTCTCCTCCCATGTCATTTCTCCTCCCCCCCGATTCATCCACGGGTCTCCCTAGGGATTCTCACCCCCCTACTTCTCACATCCTCTCCGTCTCTGCCGTTCCCCACTACTCTCGACCCGCGGGTTACGGCATGCGCCGTCGCCAGCATGGTCATGTCGCCAGACTTTGTGAGGGTAGTCTCGCCCGGTGCGTGTAATATATAAATTTATATATATAATATAATAATAATATAATAATTAAAAAAAAAAATTAAACTAATTAGTAATTAAAATGTTCGATTATTAAAATACTAAAAATATTTATTTAATAAAAAACATTTTCGATGATTATAATATTTTATAGTAATAATAATAATATAATAATAATATTTAAAATAAAGTTAGTAGTTCAGTGTAAAGAATTTATATTAAATTTTTTTTTTTTTTTTTTTTTTTTTTTTTTTTTTTTTTTTTTTTTATTTTTATATATTTATTATTATATTTATCACGGTAGTATTAATTATATTATGCATGACGAGAGGTGTTCATACATAGTTTGCTAAGGTAAAATGTCGTATATGGTATTTAAGTGTTTGGGGTTATTTATTGATTCGGGCATCTAATACTTACCTCTCATAGCCTCTGATTATTATAGCCTTTGTCTTCCTGCTATACCTTATGTTTCCTTATTATGTTGATTTATCTCTATTAGCGTGAGATAAGTAAATTGATCATACTCTTGCTTATATAGTTTATTATTGTGAAGGATGTTGATTGTAGTACTTATATACTGCTTGCCTAAGTAGTAGCCTTAATATATACGTCTTGAGTTCATTTATTTAATTGATTTTCATCAATTATAGATGTTCATAGGATGGGTGCTGTTTTCATAAATAAACACGAGAGAGATTGTAATTTATAAAGTGTAGTTGAATAATGTGATGATAATTTAAGACAATAACTATATGAACTAATTTATAAAAAAGAAATAGGGATTAATTGGAAATATTAATAATCATAGTAATAAAATCATAATAAGATAATATTATAATAATAATAATAATAGAAAATAATTAATAATATATATTAATAATGAAGATTAATTATAAGTAGCTTATGAAATAAAATATTGAATAATAAAATTTTATGATAATTTATAATAATAATATAATATTTTTCATTATTATTGTTAAAGACCCTTTTTATGGTTAATAAAAGAAAACATAATAATGTGAATAAATATATGTATTTGTATAACATATATTATTGCAACATCTGTTGTAGAGAGTATTTATATTTATCCTTATTTAAACTGAATCTTAAAGTTAGTGTATTGATTTATTGTTGACTATTGATTTAATTATATGTATATATTGTATATTATTATTACTAATTTATTTAATTATATTGCTATAATTATTATTTATTTAAATTATATATCATTATTATATTAATTTTTAATATTATTATCTTTTTTATCCTCTCTATATCTCACTATTATTCTTTACGTACGTTGCAATCCCTTATAGTGCCACTCACTCCCTCTCCTTCACCTCTCTTCACTCTACCCTCTCTACCTTCTACTCTCTACTCACTACCTTACCACCTCTTCTCAGTTTTTACTCCTTCCTCCTGCTCTCCCTCCTCTCACGTCCCTTCACCTTCCTCACTCGGCCTGGCTGCTTCCCTTCTTGCCTTCCTCTTGTTCATGTTCACTTTTATTTTTTGTTCGATTGGTGCCGCCTCAATTCTCCATCCGTGTATTGTTGTACTTCTACTCGCTTTCTACTCCTACTTCTTCATACAATCTCATTCCTCTCTTATTATCTCTATCTATTATTACATCTACTATATTCACTCCTACTCATTATTATCATCGTCTTTCATCTCTACTTCTCTTAAGTCGCTTTTTTCCTTTTCATACTTATCCTCATGAATATCGTATACTTTTCCTTCCACCTGGACTTGTGGCATACGTGACGCACGCCCCGCAATCCATCGCGTCACCACGATGTCGAGAGCATTGCTCCTCTGGTTCCGCGGCTTGCTGGACATCGGTTTCGATACAAAGCCAACCGGAGTCTTTTGGGGAATCCGATATAGAATATATACTGTGGTCTCCGTTTAATTTTTGTCTGGATTTTGTACATTATTCTTTCTTCTTTTTCATTTGTTGATACTTAGTTCCGTGTGAGAGGAATACTTATTGCTATATGGTTTACTTTTTCCCGCTCTTCTCCTCTTTTAGTTCTAATGGTCATCGCCTCTCTCGCTCTTATATATGTGATACATATGTATATCAATCATAGTAATGATTATGGTACGATCAAAGAGATTCTAAAGCGTCCGAGTTTCGTCTATTCATTCTCTAACATACTATATACTATATATACTATGCGAATGTTCCCTTCCACCCGACATATAATATGATTTGTTAAGATAAGTTATCATTCGCTTATACATTATTTGTCTTTATTTGGTTTGTAATTAAGCAATTCGGCCACTCTCTGTTAGTTTATTAATTACCGCACCAGTTGTTTTTACCCTTATCTTCATGTAGTTTTGGCGCGTTCTTTCGACAGGACTGCTAAGTATGGATATAGAGATTATGTGTGAATGATATGATCGAGCTATTATTGATAGTAAAATGAGTTTAAGTTGAATATATAATAGTAATTGATAGTATATATTATATATTTGGTAGTTGAATTATAGTATAATAATGTAAATGTGAATAAATATTATATAAGTATAATAAGAGTTGTTATAATATATTAGATATATAAGGTATAAATATATGTATATAAAATATATAGAGATAATGATAAGTAGATTAATAGATCTATAAATTATAGATATGGGTGTAGTAAATACATAATGTACTGATTTCTTGCGAGGGCCATCCTGACGAGACTAAAAACTCATTTTAAAATTGTAAGTTCAGGACATGAAAAAGGTTAAGTGTTTATTTACTATCTGAAAAAGACGATCATGTTATCATTGCAATCATTGAACACTCAGAGCTTAACAACTAACGAAGGGTGTGGCCTGTCAGCCAAGGAGAGCTTGCCCGGATGGTATTACCTTGTGCCAGTAGGATGCGGCTCCACCACACTTATGTGCTTCCGCAATGACTTTGCACATGAGCGCTTGGGCCTTTGAGGTAACCTTAAATTCTCGCACTTGGGTATTCATTCTACTTCCAGAGAGCGCTTCACCCTCCATTAGCTGGAAGAGTGTCACGTCCCTTCATTCCGCTGCAGATAAGAGGGGATCCTCATCAAACCCTACCGAACACTACCGTCCCATTTGACTATAATGGATTACCTCAGTTATGGTTTGGCTCTTGATATGAAAATATATCACGATACTTTCTCAGATTGTACTACAACTTCTAAGATATCAGCCACGTAAGCTGAATTCTGTGAGTCTTTTTCTCAATGAAAGAGTACTATGAGAAAAATAGCAGAAGTCATAGATTTGAATAGTATGACGACAAGGAACAATCGAAGGTGTTTGACATCCAGAGTGTTTTCAAAGATGTTATCACGTTTTGTAACGGAGAGTGGAAGGTTGTGTTTTTCGGTAGATATCAGTTTATCTCTTTCGTTCTTGCTTTGGACTGACTTTGGGTCCTCACTCTTCGGCAATTTTAGTTTTTCTGGGAGGGAATCTTTTTTTGCTGTCGCGCTGGACATCGAGCCTGTATGAGTCTGCAGTTGGAGAACACCGAACCATAAGCTTTCTTCTCGGTATTCGCAATTTTGAAATACGAGAAAGATCCGAGGTTAGTTGCTCCAAGGCCACTCTCCTTACGTCTTTTATCTGTTGTTGGGAGGGGCTTCTTTCAAAATGAAAAAGAGTAATGAAGGGTGTGGAAACACTTTCTAGACGTCTGTATACAGTGATTCGTGAATTGTGAGAAGTAGCCTATGAATACTGTAAGTTCTACTATTTGAACACTGATAACACCGTTTAGATCCTGTAAGAAAATTGGATTGATACAGATTTCTATCTAAGACTACTCTGTAGGAAACACACCCTACTAATTAAATAATAAAACTATAGAGAATATAAGAAGAATCTAGGTGAGTGTAAGATACACTGGCTGTTAATGGAAACGACCCAAGAAAGGAAGCCTGGTAAGATAACAGGGAAAGGTCACAGAGCACGGAAGAGAAGTTGCGAATTAAAGCTTTGGTGCCCAGACCTAACTGTTCTTCCTTTTCAGAAGACTATTATCGTATTAGGTTAATGTTCTAAGTGCACGATCGGCGTACACGCTCGAAGGAATTATTCTTGTCACTAACACTTCCCCGAATACCCATAAATCTATCAAGACAGTAGAGAAAGGGCTTAGGGTAGTACACAGATATGGAGAAAGTATTACCTACAGACTTCTCCACACCACATCTCACATCACTCATCTCTTGAGCCACACATTACTCACCATATCAGTATACCTTTATCTTCTTTTGAATATACTATTAACTTTTCAACCAGCTCCAAAATCAAGAAATTCAAATGTAATGAGAGTAGCTCTTTGAGACTCTTGGGCGGCGTACTAATTAGGTGCTCACCTTAACCAAATCCATCATTCTGGAAAAAGTACTTCCCATTTAAGAAATAACTATGCTGGCCTGGCGAAGCTCAAAATATGTCGGCAGACTCCCCATTTTGCTGATGTATACATAGCATTTCTTTATGCTCTTAAATATGAAAACATCACCTAATATAGACTTTGCAACAAGAATTCTTACAATAGAATGTTCTCCTGTTAAAGTAACAATTCTCATAGTTTTGTAATTATATTACTGTTAATGATTGAACTATTAAATGTACACTATCGACCACTAATCCCATACCAACACTGTAACACTGAAAAACACTATATGCATGAAAAAATTTTGTTTCGAACACTATTTCGTGGTATTTTCGTCAGACCATCGATGAGAGTTGCGGGCACTTTCGAAGCTCTTATTAAGGAATATTGTTTTTTTTCGTTAAGTCTATAAAATTTTGATAGCAACGGTCAAGTATGATTCGAAATGTATGCAGAGTTAATACACCATACGAGAAAATTGCACGTATATGGAGATGTATAGGAGGTAATGCCATCATGGGGCAAAATTTAATTAATTTTTTGTTCTTTTTTCTTTTCTCTGTTATTTTTTCTGATATGGGTTGTTGCCACATGGTTTTCATGACTCAATACTGTCGTCCTATCCTCTCACTTACATCTTCAACTGGATTGAACTGGTGTTTCAAAACAACATGACGTTATTCGTTCTATCGAATTATGTTTTCGGCTATCCTTTATTTCTCGTGTATATTTCTTAGAGATCCTTCTTCTGCTTTCCATACTAGGTTCTTTCCAAGAAAGGTGGATGTCTTAGGTGACGGTGAGGGCGGCAATATGCAAGATAACGGTTACAATTACAACCGGCCACACTAGTTGCTTGGCTCTCTAAGGGTGTTGTTCGCCCTGTATGGGTTTGCTTCACACATCTGGAGTGATTCCAATCATCAGTCTCCTTGAGGGTGAGTCTAGGGCTTTCCGTCTTTAAATCTCTTATGCTCTTACTAACTCTATCGATTTACTGCCCTTCAAATTGGTTGCGTTCCTCTCTCTTAATCGACTATCAGCTATTCAACGGCCATTTGAGACACAGCTCGTGCGACAAGCCGCCCTTTCTATACAGTCTCATCCTTCTCTTTTCAACTCTCAGACCCAGAACCATACGCTATTGCTCATTGTTACATATAATCTACTGGTAAGTCTGGAACACACTCCTTTTTCTGTTCGTGGTACAGTCGGGAGAGATGGAGGAATTGAGTTTTTGAGGCATTGAAAACGACCATGTTTTCTTTGCCCCAATTTGAAATGAGAGATAGATCAGAGGTTAGTTGCTCCAAGGCTACCCTCCTTGCCTCTATTAACTGTTGCTGGGAGGGGCGTCTTTCAAAATGAAAAGAGTAATGAAGGGTGGAGTCATCAGCATAGGAGTGGATAGGAGATGAAGTAATAGAGAGAAGGTCATTAATGAAAAACAGAAAAAGTGTTGGGGATAGGACAGATCCTTGAGGAACACCACTATTAAATAGATTTATAGGATGAACGGTGGCCGTCTACAACAGCTGCTATAGAACGACCCGAAAGGAAATCAGAGAGAAGGTCCACAGAGAGAAGGATAGATTCCGAAAGAGGGAAGTTTGGAAATCAAAGCTTTGTGCCAGACTCTATCGAAAGCTTTCGATATGTCCAGCGCTACAGCAAAAGATTCACCGAAATGCCGAAGAGCGGAGGACCAAGAGTCAGAGAGAAGGGAAAGAAGATCACCAGTAGAGCGTTTCTTTCGAAAGCCATACTGGCGATCTGAGATAAGATTAGAAGAATTGAGATGTTTCCAAATCTTCCTGTTAAGGATAGATTCGAAAACTTTAGAAAGAAACGGAGGTTAAAGAAATAGGACGATAGTTAGAGGGCTGAGAGGGGTCCCCCTTCTTCGGCACAGGTTGAATGAGCGCACG
>SEYY01019760.1:85000-87500 GCA_009176605.1 Armadillidium nasatum
TACCTGAATATATATATATATATATATATATATATATATATATATATATATATATATATATATATATATATATATATATATATATATATATATATATATATATATATATATATATATATATATATATTATATATATATATATATATATATATATATTATATATTTTATTATATTATATTTATTTTATATTTATTTTTTATTTTTATATATTTATTATTATTATTAAAGTTTTTGATTTATAACTCTTTTAAATAATAATAAAAAATAAAAAAAAAAAATTTTAAATTATATCTCAGAAAAACTAGACAAATAAATAAAATTTAGATAAGTACTAAATAAAAGTTTTAAAGAGTCATAAAATAAAAATAAAAAATATATATAATATATTATATATATATATATATATATATATATATATATATATATAATATATATATATATATATATATATATATATATATATATATATATATATATATTTTTTTTTTTTTTTTTTTTTTTTTACTTTTTTTCATTTTTTTTTTCATTTTTTAAATGAAGAATTCAAAGTTTTATGTTTAAATTAGGACCAGATATGAAATTCTTATGCATTCAGTTAAATGCTGTAAATTTATTAATTTAAGTTTTCTAATGTTCAAATTCGTCATTTTCTAAAAAGCTGCAATTTTTAATGTTAGATATACAAAGAATAAAAGATCCTTAATAAGGAGTCATTATTAATTACTTTAAGTTTTTATTCTTAAAATTTTGGATAATAAATTTTAATATAATAATTGAGACGTTTTCAAAGATTAACTTTATAAATAATGATGTAAAAATAGAATATGTAAGTTCTTTTATCAAGTGAAAGTCTTTTAATTTTCGAGATTGACGTCTTATTTCAAGAAAAATTTTCATTCTCGACCGATTACCATGAAATTTACAGGGTCTATTCTTTTCAACGAGCTAAAAATAAAAAACAAAAAATACACGATTTCTGACTGGTTTTATGTATCTTTAACGATTTCAGTATCTATAACGAGTTTTTGAAAAATTTTCCCCTGAAAAGCTTCTAACAGATTTTTATCTGCTTTTTAGAAAAAAAAGTTATATGCCCTTTTCTGACCAACTGTCGGAAATTTTTTTTGGAAATTTTGGAAAATTTACAATTCCGGACAAAAAAAAACTACACTTACAACTTTTTTTTTCATTTTTTCAGAATGTATAAAGGAGGTAAATTTCCCCAAAATTTTTTTTTTTTTTCAACATTTTGAAATTTAAAGGCATTTAACTTTTTCTTAATTAAAGCAGAAATCAAAAATCGCCACGTTGCGTTTCTTGCAACTGGGGAGGAGCATATACAATTAAATTTTCAGATCATTTCGACCAGTGGTTTGACCCCGCTGTTCTCTTTTTTTTTGGGTGGGGGTGGAATCTTCCAAAAAATTTACAAACCGTTATATATATAGAAAAACGTCAGAAATCGAGATTTTTCCGCGTGTTGAAATGCATATGCCCAGCAAATTTCATAAAAATTGGTCAATGTATTTTCTTGCAAGGTCAGGAAGATTTGATGTATCAAATATTTTCTTAAATTTGATATTTAATAGTTATATATGTAAATTAATAGATAAGATATGTCTAAAAGCATCTATAATATGGAAGTATATTATTATATAAACTTGTTTACAGGTAATTTGAAAGTCTTAAAAGACTACCCGACAGTGGCAGGATAATTTTTTTTTTTTTTTTTTAAGCCCAATCATCCAGCTTGCGGAAAAATTTATGGCGAAGTTACAATATATATATATATATATATATATATATATATATATATATATATATATATATATATATATATATATATATATATATATATATATATATATATATATATATATATATATATATATATATATATATATATATATATATATATATATATATATATATATATATATATATATATATATATATATATATATATATATATATATATATATATATATATATATATATATATATATATATATATGTGAGCTGTTTTCTCCTTGCGCTTAGCTCCGAATGACTCAGTCGTTAAACGAGTACATCAGTGGAGTGCCCTTGCCACTGATGGGAATAATCTCCGGCATCCGCGATAGGCCTGGCCCTGTCAGCGGTATCCGCCGTGGCCCGTGAAACCCTAGGATCTTCCTCGAAAGATCCACTGACAGGACGATAGCCCTTCCTGGGGGATGAAGATTATTTTTTTTTAAAGATTAATATATATATATATATATATATATATAATATATATATATATATATATATATATATATATATATATATATATATATATATATATATATATATATATATATATATATATATATATATATATTATACTTGCAGACCAGTCTGCGGGAGTATATCTTGTTCTTAAAGCAGCTGTAGCCGAGCTAAATATGTTGGGCAGTCGTATTGAATCTACAATTCTTGTCTCTGATGGGTACGACTTACATAAGGCAGGTGGAACAAG
>SEYY01019760.1:92500-97500 GCA_009176605.1 Armadillidium nasatum
TTTATTTCAAACATTAATTATTATAAATTATTTGTAAATAATATAAATACTGATATTTCAGAATTGAAAGACAAGAAATTTGCTTAACAATACCCATGTATGTAATTGATATGGATGAAAATAAAGTGTAGAGTTTCTAAGTTTACAGATGATTTTAAATTGTTTACTTATGTCATAGGTTTAAAGGTTGTACAAAGATAGGTAGGTACATGCCAAATGCTTTTTATCTGAAGAGTAACAAAAGATTTTTTAGTAGCAATAAGATATAGTATAAGGTATCTGAAGGTGGCTTTTCAAATAGGAACATAATTATGAAGTAGTAATTGTAAAATAGCCCATAATATATGTAATTAGGGTTAAAATCTTCATTGAAATTATAGATTCACATTGTATTCTAATGGAATAAAAAGATTATAAGGATTGTAAGATGAAAGGAAGCTTAGCAATTATAAAGTTTTATAAAATTTATATAGATTGTATATATATATATTATATATGGTAAATATTAAGAAGTTATTGACCATTCAATATATCAATGCAAATTTTTTACATTTGTATTATTTTATTATTTAGTTTTCATTTTATTTATACCTATTAATATTTATTATATATTATAATAAATTTACTTAGTTTTATGATAAATATTTGTTGATGCAATTTTTTGATTTGAAGAATAGAAATTGGCACTCCACATTTATCTTCACTAAACATAAATTTTTATTAATTAATATCAATTATTTGTAAAGTTATGACTTATATTTTATAGTAGCTATAGTAAGTTCAAAGAAAACAATAGTATCCTCTACTAGATATTTAACTTTTTTATATAAAAACTTAATTGTATTTTTTGTTAAATTTCATGAATTGATTATGTATGATATATTCAAACCAATATCACTACAAAACCTTTATAGAAAACCTTAATCACTATGATTTTCACTTTAGGTTTATTCTTATATTTGTACAAGTTAAAAAGTTTTGATATATTTTGACATAATTATGTTTGATAACCTTTAAAAATATCTCACTCAGTAAATTACTGAAAGTTTATTTTAATATTTCTTGGTTTTGAAGATTGCCCAGGGACAAAAAGTGAAGAAGCTGGAAAAGCAGATGCATGTGCAGGATGTCCAAATCAAAAGTTATGTTCTTCTGGTATAGGACAAAAGGTTGATCCAGGTAAGTTATAACACTTATTTTTTATTGCAGGGAGAGTAAATTTAGGGGAAGTTAGAACAAAACTGCTTTATCATTCAGAGCTATTTCATTAGTTTTTTTACTAATTTGTAATTATATCTGCCTCATATTTAATTGTTATGAAGTTTATGAGTAGATATTTTACATTGAAACCTTGTGTAATTGTTGTTACCTTTGAGATATCTATGTACTATATAGCCTCTTAAAATAATTTTTTACAAATTAAATTTTTCTTTGTAAATTGAAACATTTGTTGGTTGAATTTTTTTATACCAATTCCTTAATTCTGTATTAGATTATGTTATTGAGAGAAACTGAAAACGGTTCAGAATTTAAAATAATAAAGTACATGAAAATTAAAAGTACTCCATGAAAGGGTCAAATGATACACCTATAAATAGAGCGAAATTGTAGTGGTGAATACAAGTTGTGAAAGCGCTTCAAAAATTCAAAAGTTTTAAAAGTTTATTTGGTGATAAAAATAGTGTGATCCTCCCTAGAAACATCATGAGGAAAAGAAATGGCATGAATATTAAGAAAAGCAGAATGTTTGAGTTGTATGTATGGTGTGTAAAACAAAAGAATGACTACTATTCAAACTTATAGATACTTTTGTGTAATATATATATATATATATATATATATATATATATATATATATATATATATATATATATATATATATATATATATATATATATATATATATATATATATATATATATATATACTTGTTTCTTTCTTTCTTATTAGATGAAGCACTAATAAAAGAAAAGCTGTCTGAAATCAAACATAAAATTATTGTTATGTCTGGTAAAGGAGGAGTTGGAAAGTCTACGTTTACAGCAATGTTAAGTCATGCTCTTGCACTGAAAGAAGAGCAAGAGGTAAATAGTGCAATAACCATTATTTATTTCATTTCTAAAGCATTAAATTTTAGATATTTTCTTACTTTCTGAACTAAGTTTTATTATTTCTTCATTAAACAAGTTTTTAAAAATATTTGTGTCTTTCTTTTTGTTAATTTTCTGGAGATTTTCAACTTGAGTTTGTGAAAGGAATTTTTTGAGTTCTAAGTTCAGTTTCATTAAATTTTCAATTTACTTTTAATATCTTTGAAAAAAAATTTTGAAGTTCTGATATGTTCTTGATAGTTTTGATAGAATGGAACTGCTCGAAGTTGATAAGGATAATGATTTCGACTGCTAGTTCTTGGGTTGTGAATATTCCTAGAGAGAATTTGAACGTTAATGTATTTTGAAATCGTGAAAAATAGTAGTTTTGTTAAAATATAATTACTTTGAAGTTGTTGATAAAAACATAGAGGCTATAAATTCCTTTAAAGTTGATGAAATAAACATATTTTATGATTTAAAGTATCTTGAAATATAAAATGATGGAAACCATATTCGGTATTTCCAGTTGGGCACCAGAAAGAAGAAATGTTATCTTCAAAAAACAAAAGAAAAAGGAGGAACATTTATCGTTAGTTATGTAAAACCAGCAACTTTTGATGGCCAGCTGATTCAAGGATGAACATTTTTGGGTTATAGGAAAGTCATTAAGATATTCTCTCCACCAACTAATATATACTGTAGATTATAAAAAACTGAATTTTATTCCCGCTCGCCGTTGAACTCTTTCTCGACCTTTTCGAGAGACAAAAGTATACATCTATCAAATAATTAGAAAGTTCCATTTTCTTAGAAATTGATTCTCTCTTAGCTTTCTGCAAAGCTGTAGCTATGGAGATGAAATGAAATCATGTATGATAAAAGATTTCATCCGAGCTAAATCCTCTGTTTTCACAAAAATGTAATACTGTGGGTCGCTGAAAACACCCATGTAAAAAGGCCGCCGTATGGTTTGTACAATTTCTAAACTGCAGTAATTGATTGATTGATATTCAAGTTGACAAATGGTTCATAATGGTTAACATTTGTTAATTCCTTAATTATTCCTCATCATATAACTGATAAGGAACTTGCTTTCAAACTAGATTTGACCAACGCACTGATGAGGAGCGCTGTGCACTCAATTTGATGTATTGAGGCACACAGTTTCAGCGACAAGGTACGGTGTTTTGTTTTTGCTATTGGTGTGGTGCTGCATGGTAAAATGCAACAACCCTATTTCAAATCATTTTGAAAGATGCTTTTGCGGATTGAGCATTTGCTTGAAACAAAAATTGCAGTGAATGGCCTACGAGATATATATTTATATATATATATATATATATATATATATATATATATATATATATATATATATGATATATATTTATATATATATACATTCTGTAAAGTGCATTTAAGACCCTGCTCAAATATGATAAGTTTATAATGTTGAAATTTGTCGCTTAAGAGCTTACCTCATTCATACAGAACTACTAATTCCATATTAAACAAGAAAGCTCTGCTGCAATTGATTTTAAATGTTTTTACTTACAAATTTTCCCATGAATAAATTTTGAACCCAAAAACCATATATAAGACTTGGTTGTTTATTGGTTTAGCACCCCATGAATATGTATTTTGAAATGAAATAGATTTTTTTAATGTTTTCTAAAGTATTCAGTGTCAGTTTCTAGAGAATATTTCATTGAAGATGATGTACCCACTTAACACTATAAATAATACAAAGGCTGAGAAATTCAGCGCCACACCACAATTTCTTTGAATATATTCTACTCTGATATACGTTAATTTAAAAAATAAAATTGCATTTCACGGACAGTGTCCTATTTGAGGAGGGAAACTTTCTAGGCAGTTTTTTACTTCATCATCATGAGAGATTGAACCAGCGCCTTCAAGCACGTGAGTGAATATATATATATATATATATATATATATATATATATATATATATATATATATATATATATATATATATATATATATATATATATATATATATATATATATATATATATACTATTAGGAGAAATTTGATAATTCTTTTCATCCTTTCGAAAAAATATATATATGCGTGTGTGTGTGCGTTTTTTTTTTTTTTTTAATTATCAATTAATCATTTCCGAGAATTGTTTTCATAATAATATTGGTATTTTCATTTTTGTTTATAATTTAATATGAACTTCTTATTGTAAACTAAATAATAATAATAATTATAAATTAGTTGTAGTAGTAGTATATGCACATACAATTAGTCATTGGAATTAAAAGTCTGTTAACTAGGGTGATTAGTACTTATAATTTGTTGTTCGAATTTGTTCGTAGTATTTTCGTAATTGTTGACAACATAAATTAAATTTCAAAACAATTGGGTTATATATATATATATATATATATATATATATATATATATATATATATATATATATATATATATATATATATATATATATATATATATATATATATATATATATATATATATATATATATATATATATATACTGGTGTATATATACGCTTTGCGTTGATAATGTGGAAGAGAATGATATTTTTGTCACCCCCCCTTCAACTTTGTGTGAGATTTATTATTACACGGGGGCCGGGAAATGTTGACCTTGCATATATTGATTTCGAGCAGTCTTCTGATTCATGACAATATATATATATATATATATATATATATATATATATATATATATATATATATATATATATATATATATATATATATATATATATATATATATATATATATATATATATATATATATATATATATATATATATATATATATATATATATATATAATATATATATATATATATATATATATATATATATATATATATATATATATATATAATATATATATATATATATATATG
>SEYY01019760.1:102500-115000 GCA_009176605.1 Armadillidium nasatum
AAATGACAGGTATTGATTTACAAAGAGGAAGAGTTTATGGTGGGAGGTAATGTTTCCTTTAATGTTTTTATACTCCCTCCTTAAAAAGGGCTCTCCCTGTAGGTGGTGGAAAAAAAAAACAGCTTAAAAATGAAAATGGAATTAGAATAAGAGCCATTAACCATAAGAGTTAGTAGTGACTCGACGAATAATGTTCAACAACTGTAATAAAAAGATGTATGTAAAACATCCCTTGAGAGATAAGAGACTGAAAAAAACTTCCATTTTTCTTCTTCCAATTTCTCTATCCTTCGACATTAGTCTTCTCTTTTTGGTCGTCGGATATTGCAGTATTTATGTACGTCGATCCTTAAATGATCAAATCATCAAACTCCTATTATGCATCTTACCCAGTGATAAAATTCCAAAAAGTCTATTCTTTTGATATTTCTTTGGCGATACTAAATTTCGATTTCAGTCAATTTTTATTCCTTATTTTAATATTAATATTACTATGTTTTATTTATATTATTATTATTATTATTATTATTATTATTATTATACCTAGTTAATGAATTTATATTTTGATTGTATTTTAAAGTAGAAATTTGTTAAAATTTAATTTGTGATTAAGAAAGACCTGCTGTGGAGAAGGAGGTTTGAGATGTTCACAATATATTAAATAAGTAGTTGGAATTGTATAGTATTTGCTTTAACCTTTTTAATTATATATATATATATATATATATATTATATATATATATATATATATATATATATATATATATATATATATATATATATATATAATATATATATATATATATATATATATATATATATATATATATATATATATATAATATATATATATATTTTTTGTTTTTTCCAAGGAAGTTGCCTTATTAGACGTTAGAAAAGAAATAACGTTTTGCAGAAAAGTTAACCTTCCTATTATTGGAGTGATCGAAAATATGACCACTTTTAAATGCCCAAAATGCAGTGTAAGTTTAGCATACTTTAGTAGATTTTTTATTTTAAACCATATAATTGACCTGAAGACAGGTATCTGACTTTCTTCATTATTATTATTTTTTTTTATAGACAATTAATTCCTGTATACAGTAGGATACATCTAGTTAGAAATAATGAACGAGGAGGTGAAGTCTCCATTTACATAAGAAACGAATTTTGCAATAAAGTTAGTTATTACATAAATTGAAAACCATGTTATAGAATCCTATTCAATATTAAACTAATAAAATTAAATATAATTGGAATCTACAGACCACCAAATTCTTCAAGAGTAGAGTTTTTAAACCCTCTTAACACTTAAGATTAAAAAATATTACTTGTAGGCGACTTTAATATAAATTAAACAAGAATTCCTCATTAGGAGCTGCCTCTTTAAAACAATTACCTTTTGTTTGTTTCATTAGGAGCTGCCTCTTTAAAACAATTACCTTTTGTTTGCTATTTTCCCGTGTGACAACTAACAATACATCTTCAAACACCAGTTGTATAAGCTTTCCGGTTCCCTTCTCTTAATCATATCTTGCATGTCTTTTAAGCGTTATTGAAAAATTTAGTCGGAATATAAACATTTACTTACAGTTGTTAATATTAACAAGATGTACAAGTCCATTTTTTACGTCACAGCAAAGCATACTCCAACGTGTTATCACGCTAATAATTTGGTTTGAATCTTCTATTGAAAACATTTTATCTTGTTTTGATTTAACTTCAGAACATCAATAATACACTTTGTAACTTATAAATTTACAAACATGATGTACCTCATCATCTTAAAAGTTAGAACATTAATTATATCGTTTTTCACACTTTTCACAATGTTCCTAGTTATATAAACTTAAAACTTGACGTGGAATTAAATGCAAACGACAAGTGAACCTTCAGAACGTAACTTAAATTATTGCTATCTAATCTAAATCCTTCTTATGGTGAACAAAAACTAAACTACCTCTCTATAATCATTCAAGAGAAAGTTAAATAAATGGTACTTAAGCGTTTTGAGTTATAAATGTAAATATTGGTTTTAAATCTCAATGTATATTGATGGATTCTACGGTTCTTTTGTTGGCACAGGTTGAAACACGAATATTTCCACCAACAACTGGAGGAGCCCAGTCATTAACTGAAGAATTTGGAATCCCTTTCCTAGGATCATTGCCATTAGACCCAAATGTAGCTAAAGCATGCGACGAAGGCCATAATATTATCGTTGAATCACCAGAATTACCAGTTTGCAAAGCAGTTTTAAACATAACAGAAGGTAAGTAGGTAAATTTTACTTTGATAAAAAATTATCTAAGTTATTTTATCTCAGAAAAACATATTTGAGCTGAAAACAGTATTCAAATTTAACAATTATTTAGGATTGTAAGTTCTATTTAATGATTGTTTTCAACTTTGACGATATTATGTATTATTTACTCATTCAGGAATAAACAAAACTATATTTCAAAAAAATTTCTGTTGCAGGAATATATAAACATTTTCATAATGAAGAAACTGAAATGGAAACCTAATATATAACTTTGTACTTGTATTATTTGAAATAAAGTTTTAAATAGTAAAAATCTTTTGTTCTCAAAGCTCTCCAGTCAGTGTGGTTTTCGAGGCCGGACCTTTGGACAATGGGTATGCAATGGCAAACAACTTCTTGAGGAACTCACGAGTCATTTACTTGAGTCACTATAAACTGCCATTTGTAGATCTGTTATTCAGAGTTTTGAAAAGTTGATTATACACAATTTTCAAACATAGCATATAACTTTGCACATTCAAAAAACGTATATACTTATAAAATCCAATAACAATAGTTTCAAATCGAATGTCAAAGTTTAGGCTACAAGGCAGGGCTTAAGCCTAGATTGTGAGAATCAATTATCTGGTTAATTTAACACCTAACATTACTTTCCTGCCGACTTTCACCAGTTAAAAATGATGGTACAAATGCCCATTTATTAATTTTTGTTGGGGTACAAGTGGTAGAGATTACTTATTGTAAATTTGACCTACGTTTAGTTAAAAAATTTTTTAAAAAAGATGTTTACAGTAACATTTTTAATAATTAATGAATTCATTTTATGTTGTAGACCAAATATTTAGTTTACTCAATTCCTCCGAATTTCATGGTATAGAGAGATCAATGATCCCATTTTAAAATTAAGAGTAAAACTTATTCTATCATAATTTCAATATAAAACTTAAGCTGTAAGGATAATCAAGAACATCAGGAAATTTCAGAATATATTTATAACTATACTTAAGCAGTAACAAATTCAATCCCTGTCCCAGTACTTTCTCTTATAACTATTATCCCTATTCCAATTTCGTTCCCTGTCTCTGTTCCACTCTGGTCTTTGATATCCATTGTAGGAATCATGAGATCTTCGGTCTCTGTCTCTGTATGTTCCCGAATGTGGTCTTCCTCTATCATTTGAAAAACCTGGTTGAACTGGAGGCTTTGGATCTTTTTTATTTCTTGCCTATATATATATATATATATATATATATATATATATATATATATATATATATATATATATATATATATATATATATATATATATATATATATATATATATATATATATATATATAGAAATTAATCTTTTTATATTAATTTTTTATTAAGTTATTGATGAACTTTGATAACACTTCAAAACTTTAATATCTCCAAAATAAGAAATCTATATATTGGGTAACACACTAAAATTCAAAATTACATTGGTTATGAAAATGTTATGATTGTTTACTATTAAAAAGTAGAAAAATCGAGTTCTAATATGTAGCTGATTGCTCTCGTTTGAGCTTTAGAACTTCTGAAATATTCTATAACCCAATCTCCAAAATTTGAGTAGGAATTATGAATTCTGTTTGGACAAGTCATTTCAGCTTGATTTTGACTTAGACCAAACCTGTTCGGAAACTGTTTGTTTTTTAGCGAATATTAGACTTTAATGAAATTAGTTGATTTTGTTCGACTTTTTGTTATGTATTATAATTAACTGACATTTTGATCTTTGACTTACTCAGGCTGGTAAGGCCTTATTTCATTTCTGAGTTCACAAAGTCTGGCTCTAGGGTTTTAGATGAGAATGAATTATCTGAACATTATACTGCCTATTTCAATATTTTAAAACTGTCTTTATTAAAAAAGATCTCCAAGTTTTTAAACCTTGGACCATTTATTTTAAAATAAATCATTATCTTTATGTATGCTATCAAAACTCAAATAATCTGATTAACTCTAGTCCACTAGTCGGAAAAACATATAACTCAATTTCTCCAGACTACAGAACTTTCTGAGCAGGTAGTAAACTCCCAATTAAAGGAAAAAATCTAAACTACTGTAACCAAGGATAAACAGAATAAAAGTGAATATTGACTTTTGGTAAATTAGATTACTCAATATCCTGACTTGAAAGAACAGAACATAACATGAGTAAACACTTTGGATTAAGTCTCAAAGTAGCGCTTTATAAATTGACAATTTGGAGATTTTTCACATATTGGTAGAATGTCAGTGGCATGAATATAGGGAAACCTTTGTAAAAATAATTATTAAAGTTATAGACCTACTGCAACATAATCAGGGTCTTCTTCAGTATATCTAAATTTGGCTAGATCTTCCAATTCTTTCAAATACTCCGGGTTTTCTGGCACAGATTCTTCCAGAGATGCCTCCACCTTCATTATACCTGAAGACATTCTTAGTTTACAGCTTTTGCGATTTTGGAATTCCAATTACTAGAGAATTTGAAACTGAAAAAAAATGAATATATTATATATATATATATATATATATATATATATATATATATATATATATATATATATATATATATATAATATATATATATATATATATATATATATATATATATATATATATATATATATATATATATATATATTATAATTAAAATGTGTTGAGACTGTGTTTAATGTTTAAATGTCACCCTTAAGATTTTGAGGTCTTGTTGAAGTAACAACCTAGGCTAGAGAATAAGTTCATGTAATACGACTGTGTTTATTACCTTGAACCTCAACCCAGTCCAGAAAATATTTAAAAATCGTCTTTATTCTTTTTGTGGCAAGGTAAATTTTCAAGTCATGGTTTTAACTTGATTTATAAATATGTCAATATAAATATATGAAACCCTTTTATACATTTAAAATAAAAAATATTTAAAACATATGAGCTACACTTCTTCTAGAGTGTTTAGCTCAAAGTGTAATCAGGCAAGATTTTCTGAAATCAAAGTTTAAGTAAGGTATACTTATTATTACACTAATCTCAATATCCACACATTACTAAAAACATATACAACGGTATTTTAGATTTTCCAACACAGAAATCATATTTTCTAACTGCTTCTAGCAGAGGTGTTCCGGAACATTTGGCAAAAAAAGCCCGCATTGGCTAGAATTTCCAGATGACTTGAACTGAAGCAATATTTCTTATAATCTCAAATAGTCTGCGTAACTCATAACCACTTATTCTATAAAACATAGCTCAGTCTCCCCTGACTATAAAATTACTACAGTAGGTAACAAACTCCCTAATTAAGGGACAGGTTCGGTAGCTTCAAGTTTGATCTAAAGTGTTCCACTGCAAAAATGCTTTACATATCTTGAAGATTCTTCAAGCTAAGCGTGCCACGAATCATGATCTTTAAATTTGACTTAAGCAATCTTTAAATTTGCTGAAGCAAGATTTACATCCTCAAATTTCATGCATTAATTTTAGCTACTGCGAATCTGGAATAATTACAAGATGAAAACAAACATGAAAGAGTTAAGCTAAGGCTTTCTTTTAGAGTGAATTGTAGTTAGGTTCTTATGTTAATACCTTTTCAAACCTTATTTAATAGTTAGTACATATATTGTACTATTTTTGCAATTTTACACCAGTTGGTTTTAAAATAAACTAATTGTTATTAATTCATATTTTTTATTGACTCCAATACTTTGATGAAGGTTGCCTCCAAAGTCTTTAAAATATCTTCATTTGTATATTATATTTCTGCCTTTGGACTTTCGAATATTTGTTATATTAACTAACTGTATACTAAAATAATTGCTAAGTTAAATTAGATAACATATATTTGCTTTTGCTTATATATGTCAACTGATATTTATGTTTACATCCTATCATTTCATGAAAGTCACGAAATTAAAGGAAAATAGATTTTCTAAAAATCCTTTACAGCTGGATAAAAATCCGATTTTTGTGGAAAGCAAACAATATATATGAACCAACTGTTAAGAGTTCCATTATTAAAACAATATTCACTTTTAAAGTTAAAAAAAATTAAATGCCAGATTGAAATTTGTTTTAATTCAAATCAATTTAAAGAACCGAATCATCATTTTTAGCTCAGGAAATTTTAAAATGAGAAACCACCCACATAATAATGATAACAGAATATTTAGGACTTTTCATGAAATTCCATCCACGTCTTGATGATTTGATATCAGTTTCTTCCGATTCCAAATGAACTTCAGTCGTCGTTCCATAACCCAACGTAAAAATCAAATATTTACTTAAATATTGTCTTGTATGGTGCAGAAAGACAAGAATGTTCTACTATTTACTTAATTTTTAAATGTCTTGGCTTTGTACAAAAAAGACAGACTTTCCTGCTTTTAAAAGGGAACTAGTTATTTATTAGTCATTAACAATGCATGAATGTGTTATGCAAAGTTCTAAAAAAGTGCATCAGGAGTTGTATTGCAGTCGACTAAAAACAAGCAAACATATTTTTTTTAGGGAGATAAAACAGGTACTTATATAATGTATGATATAAGAATTTATATAGAAGACCATGTAAAAAAAAAGGGGTGTTTTAATAAAAGCTTAAAATTTCAAGTGCTTAAGATATTACTAAGATTTCATTTAACTGTATCTTCATAATCCATGTACAAAAAAAAAAAAAAAATCAACCGAATAATTATGGTTCAACATATAAAATTTTACTTACATGTTTCTTGTATTAAATTATCCCAAATGAGACCATAAAACTTAGGTACAAAACCACTTGTTTGATTAAAAGATTCTCTTAATTTAAAGATCCTGCAAATGAAAACAAAAAAAACGATGGGCATCAAATGGTTTTAATATATATATATATATATATATATATATATATATATATATATATATATATATATATATATATATATATATATATATATATATATATATATATATATATATATATATATATATATATATATATATATAAACTTGACACTTTTTACGTTAGTAAAAAAAGAAAAAATTAATCAAAAGTATAAGAAATTTTTATAAAATTGGAAAATATTTAAGTGAGATTATTTCCCAATTCTTATCAAAATATTTTTCAAAGATCAAATATTCATTATATTACATTTTAGAAAAGTAACATACTTATTGATGAAATTACAAATATGTTAAATTCACTGTTAAAAATTAATACCTTGTACAAAAATATTTCTTTAAAGACATTCTAGACAGAATAGGAATATTTGGTGTACTATTCTATACTCAAGAAGCTTTAATTAAATAGTTATATCTTTTATCGGTTTTTGGTTCTAAAATTTGATGAAAAAATAGCTAGCAATTTATGAAAGTATATTTACAGTATGGTTAGCTATGGTCTCTTTTATTATAATATTTCTCTTTTATGTACAAACGTACAACTCCATACTAAGAAATACACAATATGCCCATTCAATTAAAATATAAAATTCACAAACCCAAGTAAGGCATACATAAATTACATGAAAATGAAAACATTTAAAATATACTTGGAACTGAAACTTCTGACTGGAATCTGAATTTGTTATTCTGTACCTTCCCATTCTAGATAAGTAACATTAATTGGAAGAAAAAATAAGGAAAATTAGAGTTTATATAAAGAAGGACTTTTTTGAAGATTTCCAAGTATTTTGAAAGTATGAGGAAAATACAGCAATTCTAGCTATATTTGCATAGAATAGAAAAACACACATTAAAAACTAGGATAAAATAAAAATAATTATGATAAAAACACTCACCAACCCAAGTGAATTTTACAATGGGGGCATATACAGACTTGCCATGAATAATTTGGAAACCAAGAATGTTCACTGTACCACTGATATATATATATATATATATATATATATATATATATATATATATATATATATATATATATATATATATATATATATATATATATATATATATATATATATATATATATATATATATATATATAATAATAAATATGAAAAGAAGATCCTTCATATATTTAATATTATGCTTAAACAACAATACAGTTTAAAAATAAAAATAAAAAATTAGGTATTTCTATTTTAAAGTAGTTTGTTTTAAATTTGTTACCTTTTCATGAAATGTAAACAATCTGTAACTTCAACTTTATTGCATAAGGACAAAATAATTTTTTTTGTGAATTACAAATGGTATTATCATGAATGGTAAATACTATCCATAACATTTATTTTTCATTTAGTAAAAAAAAATCAACTAGCAGCAAAACTTCCATCAAAACCTAATACTTGAAAAAAAAAATTTAACACCATCAGTATTCTGGTCTTTGGTAGATGTATGTGTTGTTAAGTAGAAGTTTACTTAAAAAATGATATACAAGCATACTTATCCTATCTATTTTTGAAATGTTACAAGTAAGATACTAGTTATACACCCTACAACAAACAACTCCAAAAACAATACTTTTTAATTGTACAGAAAAAAAAGTATTTAGAAACCTTAAAACAAAATATTCCCTTTATTTTCTTTTCAACTCTAAGCTGTCTAGTTCTTTCATTGTCTAGAACGACAAACTAAGGATATTACATCATGGAATAAATCTGAGTCAGACCTCTATAAAAAATCTCCTTTTCACAAAAAATATGACCAATTTTTCAATCTCATCACATAACAGGTATTTTCGAAATTACATATCATACCTGTAAGGCATAGCTCTATATTGTATAATATCTATGTCTTTTCTTAGATAAGGGCTCCAAATATAGCGCAGTATTCACTTAATGACTTAACAAAGTAATGTAGAGCTTTAATTACTTCCTCCTTATATACAAGAATAAAACATTAAGGTTTACAATACTTAACACTTTGTTATATATGTTTCTAGCCTCTAAACTTTGTTCAAATTGCTACTAATAGCCACACTTAAATCCTGTAACTTGCCAAAAGACTCCAGTAATTTCAAATGCATCATCATAATGTTTCTTATATGAATCACTAAAGTAAAATACCTTACACTTTCTGTTACAGAAATTCATTCACCACTCTCAGTCCAACCAAGAATTAACCAAGTCAAACTATTTGTCATACAACCTTCAGTTAATTGTTCTTCTACTTTAATGTTTTAAACAGATCAGTTATGTAAATGAAAATTTAATGTTAAATTTAATTCCAATTGGAAAAATACAAAACATATAAACACCATCTAGTTGCAAATTACATTCTATTAAAGTACTGCCCTTCAGAACATCAACAATCTTTCATTCTAACTAAAATAAATTTAAAAAACATGCTTATGAAAACAAATATTTTTGTCTGCCAACTGCACTAGCCCAATATCCTTCAAAATTTAATCTAATGTTGAGCTTCTAAGTTTAGTCCAAGGTGCTAACATTATTTTGATTTAATTTTTTAATTTGTTAAAAAAAAATTTCAGCACAAAAGTTATTTTTTGTTAAAACCTCTATGAAGTGGTAGGAATTATTAATTTCTGGACCAAATAAGGGTAATCAATATATGTGTTAAAAGCATCTTTTTATTTTCTCTTTTGTGATATATATCAAACATATATAAAATATTTTAGTTTTTATACATTCTTAACCAACGATTATTATTGAAAGTATTTTGCAAAGCTCAAAATCACCACTAATGACAATGATAATATTTAATATAATAATAGTAATAATAATATTAATAATCTTATATATAGTGTAGTTCAAGTTCAGAAAAATCCTATATTAAAAAAACTATTTGCTAGAGGCAAATTTGAACTACATACCTCCCCTACTCCAGTACATCCAGCTTTGTATAATGTCAACACCTTAAATGAGACACTATTTGGATTGGTCAAAACTTGAACAAAAAAATTTTCTAAGCTTATATTATATTTCACTTTGGTAAATGGACTTGAAATATTTAAAAAATTTGAATTCGTCACTTCAGATACCTCGGATCCACATTTTGAGCATAGGAGGTGATCTACAAGGTTTTCAATTAATCATCAGTTTATATATATATATATATATATATATATATATATATATATATATATATATATATATATATATATATATATATATATATATATATATATATATATATATATATATATATATATATATATATATATATATATATATATATATATATATAAATAAGACTTTAGAGTTGTATGGAGTTTTTACAGTTTTAAAATTTAGGAGTAAATGTTCACTGTCTTTTGGTTCAAAGGAGCATCTACAGCAGCTATTTAATTTGAATCTACTTTTGCAAGTCAGTAATAATTTATTTTACGTATTCATATTACAAATTTTTCTTTCTTTTTTGGGACAGATTTGAAGTGTTGGTGGGGAAGTTTAACAAAAGTGTTGAAATAAGTTTTGGCAATTATATCTATGAATGTGTTCAATATAAGAAATGGTGTTAAGTGTAGAATGAAATGTTGTTGTGAAAGAACAAGATGGAAGGAGGAGGAAAAAATTCAGATACCCTGTGTAGTTATAAAAAACATTGCGACAAGGATTGGTACATCTTTGTTCTCCAAATTTATTATGTACCTAAAATGGAATTTTATTGAAAAGCTCTTTGGCTTCTTTATGATGATGTACTGGTAGTTTAATCTGTAACCACTTAAAATTGAGGATTACATTTTGAAATTTGCCTGTTTTTCTACATTAGTGGTTGGTATAGCTTGGTACCATGATGGAGATGTAATACAAGGATGGTGACTATTACAGAAAGTTTTAAATGGAGATTAAAATATGAACATGGAACACCAAAGAAGCATCAAATTGTCTGTAAAATAGAAGAAAAAGTGCAACATAAACCTGGAAATAATTAATCAAGAGTATTGGTGATTATCCTTCTAGGTGTGCACAGGTGTTCAGTGGCATAAAAAGTTGAAGGTTGGACATCAATTAAGAACTGCACATGGAGATCCTCAATTTGCACAATGGGAAATTTTGCAAAAATTTTGCAGCTTATTCAATATAATAACTTAGATCATTCACGATATCTGTATGCAACCTATCATAGAATCTTGATGAATGACCAAATGCAGCAAAAGTGATGAGTGCACTGAGCTTTGTCAATTGGTTGCAGATGAACCATTTTGTCCTGGGTAAAAAAAAAATGTTAATGTGGACCTGATTTACTGTTATGAACCTGAAACAAGGCAAGAATATCACCTTGTTAGGGTGCAACCTCACAAAAATTCAAGGTCAGGAAGGTGAAAAGCAATATCAAATGCATGTGAATCATGAGAATAGTGCACAAAGAATTTTTTTCCTGTAGATCACACTGTTGACTTCTCCAAATAAAAGAGCAAGCAATATCAAAAAATTCAAGAAAATGAAAAATATTGTCATAAACATGTTGATTAATTTTTTCAGTCCTTCTGTAATATTTTGTGACAATTATGTAAGACTGTCTTGCTCTGAACTCTGGCAAAACAAACATTAATACTTTTACAATATGCTCCAGTTCATTCATCACTAAATAATTTTTGGTTAAGAACAATACTATTATTCACTTCCTTTCTTATTCACCACATATGGTCTCCAAAAAATTTATTTTCCCTCAAAATGAAAATCTAACTGAAACAATGTCATTTCTACACAGCTGAAGACATTTTGTTTATGTTCCTTTGTTTGTGATCTTAATGGTTTCTCATTACTTTCCTTCAAACCTAATGTTAATCATCATTTTTATTATAAAATATATAAAAAATTTATATTCTGAATTAAGAGGATTATCACTGAAGAAATGATTTTTCCCTAATATGCCTTTAATTTCTTCAAATCATTTTAAAAGATGAATAATATTTGCTGCAACATCTTACTGATAACTTATCAGGGGAAAAAAAAAAAAAATTATATATATATATATATATATATATATATATATATATATATATATATATATATATATATATATATATATATATATATATATATATATATATATATATATATATATATATATATATATATATATATATATATATATATATATATATATATATATATATATATATATATATATATATATATATATATATATATATATATATATATATATATATATATATATATATATATATATATATATATATATATATATATATACCTAAATAAAAATCTTCATTACTCAGAGCTTTAGATATACAGAAGGTGAAAACAAAAATGTGTAAAGAAATATAAAACCTGCAATATTTCATAACCTTTAAAAAAAAGAA
>SEYY01019760.1:125000-137500 GCA_009176605.1 Armadillidium nasatum
TCTATTAAGGTTAAAAGTATTTTTTTTATTTTTATTTTTTGTGGAAATTTTACCCTTTTTCAATAGAATGGCGGTGCCAAACCACTTTTTAGAATGAGCTGAAAGTTGGACTATTTATTCAAAATTATATGTGCTACAAAAGTTTTAATAGACTTTTGTCCCCAGAGTTATAGAAAAAATGTTATAAGCCAAAAACTGACCAACTGTAGAAAAAAAAATTTTTGAACTAAAAAAATATACCTTTTCAGACAAAATCTTTTTTTTAAAAATACAACTATAACATTTCCTATTTTTTGGTGTGTATGAGGAGGGTGGGGCTACAAATTTTTATGAACTTATTCGATGAGATTCGTTGGTTTTGAGATATAGCCTTCAAAAAGGTCCATTTTTGGCCAATTTCAAAAATTCCCAAGTTTGAGAGCTATATCTCGCTTCAAACAAAGGGCATTTAAAAATGCACTAAATAAAAATTGTTGCCCTGTTCCTCTTCTAAACAATATTCACAAATAAAAAAAAATAGTAGGTAGCATTTTTTTTTTTAAATAATTTTTTCCTCCAGAAGGGTACGATTTTTGCAAATTTTTTTTCGTGCTAAACTTTTTTCTAGCTTATATCAAAAATCTATTCCCACCAATGCAAGAAATTGGGGCAAAGGTATTCAGTTAAATTTTCAGCTCATGTGGAAGTGGTTTGACCCAGTTATTCATTTTTTTTCAACTTTGGGTCCAAATAAGTTTCAAACCGTTATAGACTCAAAAAAATGCTCGAAATAACTCAGAACTTCGTGAAAAAATTCACATACTTTGAAAATTTCAGCTCAATCAGTCAAATAATAAAGAAAAATTTCAAACAAAATATAAGAAAATCAAGATTTTTTTCTTTTCTGTTTCTTTTGACCGCTCCTTTTCTGCTAGTGAATGTTCATCTTTGTGTTTTGATTTTAGATACTCCAAAAAGATTTGGTTGAAATTTTTTTTACTTGTAGCACCCGGAGGTTCTCTTCTAATTTTCTGACTGTAGATGTTACATTTAGCTATTTCAAGCCTATCCTGAAACATTGTAAAGTATTCAAATACTGCAGAAGCTGATACTTTTTAAATAATGCAGCTAAATGATTCAAGTTTGAAACATAGCAATAAAATAACAATGATATATATAAATACAGGTTAAATTGATAATTTTATATCTTACATTTTTTCAAACTTTCCCTTTTTGTCTTACCTAGGTAAACGTGTTAAATCACTATTATGAATTAGAATAATTTTTTTTTTTAATTTTTGTACTTTTTTTAAACTTTAAATATACAAAACTGTAATTTTCTGATTTTTTTTAGAGAAAATGCATATAATCATTAATTTAAGTGAATGTTGGCTATTCTACTCCTTCCTTACAATTAAATAAACCTTATATCTAATTTTCTTAACCTAAAATTTCAGTGCTTGTGACCTCTTTACAAATTTTAGGAAACCCCGGCCATAACCCCGGCCCCGGCCAAATTTGGGTGACCCCGGCCAAATTCCAGCCCCGGTCGGTTCCTACCCCTAGCATATGATGATGATTTAAAATTCTTTAGTTATTTATTCCATCAATATCCATTATTCTTTGTGTTGTTTTTGTGAAATCAGAATAGTTTAGGGTTATGTAATTTTTTGATTATTATTACAGATAACCATATTATTAAGTCACCAGAAGTGGAACGTGTAATGCTTAAAGTTGATAGGGGAAAGTATTCAAAGAGAAACCCCTATATGGATTCTCCTCAAGGCATTGGCTATGGAGTCACAATCAGTGCACCTCATATGGTTAGTTTTTCCTTTTCTTGTAATCTTTTTAATGTAGAATTTTTTATAACACACAGTAATATATTTTTGCCTTTTAGCATGCACATGCATTAGAACTTCTAAAAGACCAACTAAAGGAAGGAAATCGAGCTTTAGACGTAGGTTCTGGAAGTGGCTATTTGACAGCTTGTTTTGCACATATGGTTGGTCCGACTGGAAAAGCAGTTGGGATAGATCATATTCCAGAACTCATAAGGTTTTCTGAGGATAATATCAGGAGTGATAGCCCAGAGTTATTAGAAAGTGGAAGAATTAAGCTTGTTGGTTTAGTATATATATATATTATATATATATATATATATAATATATATATATATATATATATATATATATATATATATATATATATATATATATATATATATATATATATATATATATATTCCATTTTTAAGAACGACTTCATTTAAGTTTTGCAATAGGAACCTATGAATTGTTAGTACTCAGTTTTTTTTATTGTTGTAATGTTTTCTAGAAATCTTTACCAAAAAAGGATTTGCTGCCATTACTGAAATTTTAATCCAGTATCACTTTTGGCATTGTTAAATGTTTTTCAAAAATGAGTGAAAATAAGGTGGTTGTAACGCATTGTGATTACATTTCTATACTTTGCCATTTGTAATTCTGAAAAGCTATAGGATTTTTTTTTTTTTTTTTTTTTTTTTTTTTTTTTTTGTCATTTATCTGTTAATAATTGTAATTTATATAAGCCATCTAGAACTTCCAGAAAGTGAATTTCAAGTTTTCTTTAAAACAGAAGCTTCCTACAGTCTTACTTTAAAATGAAAAGCTATCTTGGAAAATGATTGTCATTGTTATATTCCCCTAACAGTATCTTTTAATTCATATGTTTTCAAAGTCATTTCAAAATTATTTTGCATACTGTAAAACTAACCTTTTTAAATGTTCCGTTTTTTAGTTGGGGATGGAAGACAAGGATACAAAGAAGATGCTCCGTACAATGCAATACATGTAGGTGCCGCTGCTCCGAAACTTCCTCAAGCTTTGATTGATCAACTAGCTCCTGGTGGACGACTTATTATTCCTGTTGGTCCTGAAGGCGCTAATCAGAATTTAGAACAAGTATGAAATGTGTTAAATCTTGTATATATATATATATATATATATATATATATATATATATATATATATATATATATATATATATATATATATATATATATATATATATATATATATATATATATATATATATATATATATACAAAGAAAAACTTTCCCAATATTAACTAAAAATTGTAACGAATATCTATAAAAATATATAATTTAAACCTAAATGAAATGACTAAAAATAAACATTAAAAACCTGTACAAGCTTTCGAGAACCGTAACCAGGCCTCCTTATTCAAGTGAGTTTACAAGAAAGAAAGCAAAAAAGAAAGGTTAACAACCATATAAGACAAGAAACTAGAAACCATGTATAGAAGCTAATCTAAAATCGTTAAAAGTACTTTTTTAAAAAAGGAACCTCTTTCAAGACATTATTATTGGATGTAAAATAAAAAACTCCTCTAGTAACATTCATATTGTCAGAATTATTGATGATTACGGTTACGATTCTCGAATGCTTTTGCAGTTTTTAAATGTTTATTTTTAGTTATTTTATTTAGGTTTCAATTATTTATTTTTTTAGATATTTGTTTTAACAATTTTGTTTATTTTGGGAAAGTTTTCTTTGCATAAAAATTTTATAGTGCGGTTTAAGCATTATATTTTCTATATATAAATATTTTTAAGCTATACAATATTACACAAGTAAACAAGCATTTCATATCGGCTAATTCTGCATTATTAATTATATTTCTTTTAAAAATGGGCAGTTAAATAAGCAAACAAACATTTCCTATCTGCTAATTCTACATTATTATTTTTAAAAAAAATTAGCAGTTAAATAAATTTATTTAACAATGAACATTGACAAAGCAGTAATATTGTTAATTTATTTTTAGATTGATAAACTCCAAGACGGAAGCATAAAACGTCAGGTTCTTATGGGAGTGATCTACGTCCCCCTAACTGATAAAGATGCACAATGGCCTGGAAGGTTCGTACACTAGATGATTTATCTAGGTAATCAAACACTATATATATATATATATATATATATATATATATATATATATATATATATATATATATATATATATATATATATATATATATATATATATATATATATATATATATATATATATATCAAGGGCAGCTCATGAAGTGGTTGCAACTGTTATTACTTTTTATTAATTTTGTAATAGGATTAAATATTTTATAAATTGCATCTTATAAAAACAGTACAATGAACTGTTATTTAATGTTAAAAAAAAAATAAAAAAAAGTATAGTTTTCATTAGTTATTCCAAACAAAGAAAATACTGTGTGGTTGCAAAACTTTTGCAAACGCATCCTTTAATATAACGGATAATAGAATTGTGCGCGCACACTTGCCACTCGAGTGTTTCTATTAGTACCATGTAGTTGCTTATGAAATGCAACCGACCGTACAAAATACCGTTTATAGTGCAAGAACATTTTGAAAGAAATCTTAAGAAAAGTATACATATTTCAATTTTTGTTCTTCACAGTTTAAAATATTTTTATATTATTAATATTATACTTATACTTAATAATAATAATAATTTTCATTATTATTATTATTATCATTATCATTACCATCACCATCATCATCATCATAATAATAATAATAATAATAATAATAATAATAATGCTTTCATTGTACAAAAATTCTTCAGTTTTTGAGCAAAATGTTCCTTCTTGGGTATAATATGCACCTAATCCGACTAAATTATATAGGTTAATCTGATTATTAGGCTTAAATGCAAAATTTTTAATTGTACATTTGGAAGGCAAAATTTCTCCTGCCTTTTAATCCCAGTATGTATACTACGTATTTTATTATCCACACATGGTACGATACTGAGTCAATCGCGTTTTCTTTTATGAGATATATAATTAAATTCACATCATATCACATTGGCAAACACTCAGTGTCTTGAAATTAGTCGTGCGGGGTAGATATGTTTAGTGTATTTTGCAATTTTTAATTGTGTGTGTGTGAAATATCAGATGCAACCACCTATAAATTTTACCACGAGCCGCCCCATATATATATATATATATATATATATATATATATATATATATATATATATATATATATATATATATATATATATATATATATATATATATATAATTAGGGATGTACCGATAGTATCGGTATCGGCAGTATCGGCCATTTTTTTTGGGTATCGGTATCGGTATTGGTTAATATGGCTGATACTTGGCCGATACTCCGATACTCCGATACTCCTTACTTTTTGGGTGAAGAATTATGAGAAACTTTTAGATTAAAAAATAAATCTAGTTTCGATATATAAAAGTTCTAATAAGGAATTCCTTAAGCTAGCCCATAATTCGTCTTCCTAGTATATATATATATATATATATATATATATATATATATATATATATATATATATATATATATATATATATATATATATATATATATATATATATATATATATATATATATATATATATATATATATATATCATTCGCGCTCACCTTCTTCTAAATCGGAGTAAACTCTCCTTCGCACACACAAAACATTAATACAGACACCCTTTAAAGAAAATTAAAAAAAAAAAAACTAAATGGTGGCCTCAACAAAAGTAGCCTCGGAGAAGCCCCGGGGGGCGGCTTCCAAATATAGCCCCTCATCCACCCCTTCCCCCATCACCACTTGGGAGTTGGTGGCCTCCGGTGATGGGGTTAGTGCCACCAAGATACAGCTGCCTGCTTGTCCTGATGCAAGGTCTATTTTTTTCATTAATTTCTGCAACATTCGCGGTCTGCACTCTAATTTCCACTTTGTTGAACATCACCTCTCTTCTTCTAGACCTCACCTCTTATTCTTGACCGAAACTCAGATGTTTGAGCGTTCTGATAGCAAACCCTATTCTGTTTCCTAATACTGTCTCTATCCTCAATTTTCAGCCAAAGTCGGATGTTGTGCATACGTGCGCAACGATGTCGTTTGTTTTCGTGTCTCTAATTTGGAATCTTCCGAATTTTCCACCTTATGGCTTAGGCTCTCTTGCCATTCTACGACTAAATTCATTTGTTCAGTTTATTTATCTCCTAATTCTACTGACTATCCTAAATTCTTCGACTATTTAAACTCCAAAATAGAGCACATTCTCTCTTCTTCTCCTTTCTCTGAAATCATCATATTAGGTGATTTCAATGTTCACCACCGCCAATGGCTTTTATCTAGTTCTCATGATACAGCTGGTGAACGTGCCTTCCATTTCGCTATCCAAAACGACCTTGAGCAGTTGGTGCAGCTAACTACTCGTATCCCTGACCGTCTTGGTGATGAACCCAACATTCTAGATCTTTTTCTATCTTCTAATCCTTCTCCTTATACTGTTAAGCTCTTTCCTCCTCTGAGTTCCTCCGATCACCTTCTTATCTCTGTATTCTCTTCTATCTCTTCAAGTCTTCCGCAGGAAAGACCCCCTTCTATTGAAAGGAAACGTTTGTGGCACTTCGGTGCCGCAAGCTGGTCGGACTTGCGGTCGTACTTCTTCGATTTCCCGTGGAATGATTATTGCTTCCGTGGGAGGGGTCCCTCGGAGTGTGCAGAACGCATTACCGGGGTGATTCTCTCTGGCATGGAGGCGTACATACCATATTCTTTCCCTTCTACTAAACCTAACAAACCTTGGTTTAACTCTGCTTGTTCTCACGCTATCCGCCGCAGGGATGTTGCCTTCAGGGATTACCGTCGTCTTCAAACTCCAGAAACTCAAGCTACTTATATTTCATTCCGGAATGAATCTATCCTTCGAAACACTAAAAACTCATTCCCCGGTGGAAAATGCAATAATCTTTCTGGTTCCTCTTCTTCACGTTCTTTCTGACATTTTGCAAAAAATGTCAACTCTAACTTTGCTCTTCCTCTTTCCCTCCTTTAATATCTTCCGACGGCACAACTGCTGTTTTACCTTCTTCTAAAGCTGAACTCTTTGCTCAAACTTTTGCCTCTAATTCAACCTTAGACGATTCCGGAGCTATTCCTCCTCCTTCAACCCCTCTAACTCAATCATGCCTAAAATTAGAATTTCTTCTAAAGATGTCATTTCTGCTCTCTCTGAGCTTAATACTAAGAAGGCATACGGTCCCGATGGTATTCCTCCTGTGGTTCTCAAAACTTGTGCTTCCGAGCTTGCACCGTGCCTCGGTAAACTATTTCGTCTTTGTCTCTCTACTTCAACCTTCCCTTCTTGCTGGAAACGTGCGCTCATTCAGCCTGTGCCGAAGAGGGGTGACCCCTCTCAACCCTCCAACTACCGTCCTATTTCTTTGACCTCCGTTCTCTCTAAAGTTTTCGATTCTATCATTAACAGGAAGATTTGGAAACATCTCAATTTTTCTAATCTTATCTCAGATCGCCAGTATGGCTTTCGTAAGAAACGCTCTACGGGTGATCTTCTTTCCCTTCTCTCTGACTCTTGGTCCTCCGCTCTTCGGCATTTCGGTGAATCTTTTGCTGTGGCGCTAGACATATCGAAAGCCTTCGATAGAGTCTGGCACAAAGCTTTGATTTCTAAACTTCCCTCTTTCGGTATCTGTCCTTCTCTTTGTGATCTTCTCACTAATTTCCTTTCCGGTCGTTCTATAGCCGCTGTTGTAGACGGCCACCGTTCTTCCTTTAAATCTATTAATAGTGGTGTTCCTCAGGGTTCTTTCCTATCCCCAACACTTTTTCTACTTTTCATTAATGACCTTCTCTCTATTACCTCATCTCCTATCCACTCCTATGCTGATGACTCCACCCTTCATTATTAGTTCCAGTTTGAAAAACGTCCCACCCAACAGCATTTGATAGACTCGAGAAGGGTAGCCTTGGAGCAACTAACCTCTGATCTTTCTCGTATTTCAAATTGGGGCAGAGAAAACATGATTGTTTTCAATGCCTCAAAAACTCAATTCCTTCATCTCTCCACTCGACACAATCTTCCACACAACTATGATATCTTCTTCGAAAACACACAACTCAAACCTTCATCTGTTCTTAATATTCTTGGTGTTTCTTTTTCTCGTGATCTTTCTTGGAAAGATCACATTACTTCTCTTTCTAAACAAGCTTCTAAGAGGTTGGGTGTTCTGAGGCGCCTTCAGAATTACTTCACGCCACCCCAGTTGCTTGCTCTGTATAGGGGTGTAGTTCGCCCCTGTATGGAGTATGCTTCGCACATCTGGGGTGGTTCCACACATACAGCTCTCCTAGAGAAGGTGGAGTCTAGGGCATTTCGTTTTATCAACTCTCTTGCTCTTACTAACTCTCTTCAATCTCTTTTTGCCCGTCGAATTGTTGCGTCACTCTCTCTTTACTATCGCTATTACAACGGACACTGCTCTTCTGAACTCTCTCGTCGCATACCTCCTCCATTGAGAAGAGCTCGTGCGACACGCCTTTCTACACAGTCTCATCCTTTCTCTGTCCAACTCTCCGACCCCAGACTTAACCTCTATGCTCAATTTTACATATACTCTACTGGTAATATCTGGAAAACACTCCCTTTATCTGTTTTCCCAACTTCCTTTGACTTGCATACTTTCAAACGCCGTGTATCTGGACACGTCGGCCACAATCGACCAGGATATTGATCTCTCCCAACTTCCGTTGGAATTTGGTAGGCCTCTGGCCTTTGCCCAGCGGAGGATATATATATATATATATATATATATATATATATATATATATATATATATATATATATATATATATATATATATATATATATATATATATATATATATAATATATATATATATGCGTGTGTGTGTGTGTGTGTGAGAGAGAGAGAGAGGGAGAGAAAAAAAATTATGACATTTTATAATTTAAAAAAAAAAAAAAAAAAAAGTCTTAAAAAATTAAAAAGTTGGTACAAACTAGGTGAGTAGGGAAGGGAGTCGGTAGGAGTCGCTTAATTTACCGACTCCGACTCTCCATCCCTGTTCTAAACATTTATTATTCCTAAAACTTGGGCACAACCATGAAATACAAGTATTGGTTGTACAGGGAATGCAATCCTCAGTTGCCTAGCAGTACACAAAGTTCTATCTTATTACTGTGTATTTCTTATAATAATTAAAGTATCGGTATCGGCACCTTAAAAAATAGAGTATCGGTATCGGCCTCTTTACTGGTATCGGTACATCTCTAATATATATATATATATATATATATATATATATATATATATATATATATATATATATATATATATATATATATATATATATATATATATATATATATATATATATATATATATATAGCTAATCCTGTCACTTCTGAGACTCCTAAGTTGCTTTCATTATGCTATAAGCGAATGTATTCTGTGAGAGTGCATATGCTAGTCAAACACCTTTCCTTTTGTCAACAGCGCATTCTAAAATGTATATCTTTTCTTTCACATTTCTTTGTTATTTAGTGAATGAATATTCATTATTTAAAGTAACCATTCATATCAATCTGGAACTTGGAATTTACAGAGTATTGCCCATTTAGGTTCTTTTTTGTTAATTATTATTCTCATTTTTTATTATTTTACTTTGTAAAATATTTTGAAAAATTTTGCTTCAACGGGTTCTGTACTTTAACTATTAAGATCCATTTAGTCAGCGCTTCTCAACCTTTTAAGCCTCGTGACCCTACAAAAAATTCAAAGCCTGAAGTTAACCTCACTACCCCCTTATTACTACTTATGCCTGCAAGTGTCAAATTCGAAAGTGCAGATTGAGATATTTATCGTATACCTGATTAATAGATGTTATGCTTATCAGATGTCAAATTCAAAAGTGTAGTTTGAGATATTTATCATACAGTTGATTAATAAATTTACTCACAATCGACTCGCGGAGAATATTTTAAGAAAAAATTATTTTAGTTCAAATTTTTAAATGTTCATTCAAAAAAATTTAAAAAGGGCAAATTTTGTATTGTTTAATATTTGTTTATATTTTAGTTAGTAAAAATTATGAATGGATGTGAAAAGATTTTTAAGTGTTTTACTTTTTGTGATCCACTGCGACCCCCCAGGTTGAGAAATGCTAATGTAGATTATGGCTACCTTGTAAAAAGGTCAGCTACTAGTGCGTTGCTAAAGGTTTTTTTAATTGTATTGAAGGGACTTCTACTTTTCTAATTCATTTATTGGAAATAAGTTTTCTCATTTTCATCCATGTATCAAAATTCTTTCAAATTTTCAATCTGTAGTAGTTCCTGGTATTTCAGTAATGATTTCAAGAGCATATATATATATATATATATATATATATATATATATATATATATATATATATATATATATATATATATATATATATATATATATATATATATATATATATATATCGGAATAAGGGAGACTGTACTTAAAGCTTAAATTTGTTTAAAAAGATAAAATTCGAAAAACAAATGTTCTATACGTAATTTAATCCTTTTATTAAAGAGAGAAGCAGCTAAAATTAAATATCATGAAATTCTAGGAATTTATCTAGCATATCTAAAGTTATATTCACAGGTACATTTATAAATATATTATTACATCTAAGCTCTCGAAATACCTATTTTCAAAATTTACTACTCTCTTTTGTTGAAAAAGACTTCCGTATCGTTGATATAACACAAATATTTCCTACTAGTTTGTACAATTATTTTCCTACCCACGAAGAATATTTGTATGTAATAAAATCTACAGTCATTATAATGGGACTTAGTGGATTATTATTTTTTGTAGCTTTGGTTGTCCGTAAAAATATACAAGTTTCAGAAGATAAGATTTGACTTTTTTTTTTTTTTTTTTTTTTTAACAGCTCGGGATAATCTTGAAGATTTTCCCTTAATTTCTCATTTTATTCTGTTTGCGAGTTTTTCATATAAATATTTGCAAGTGGCTTATAAACTGCTCTGTCATTTAATAAATTGTTAGACTTTTCTAGATTATTTCGTTTTGTTTAAAAGTACAAATTGGTTTCCTTTGTCTGATTTACTAATAATTCATTTTCTAAGCTTCTTAAATTTTGTAACGCCAAATATATACATTTTGGAATTGTATTTTTTGTGATTCATTACAAGATTCCCCCAAAAGATATCTTTTGTTCAACCTTGTTCCAGTTCATTTTAATTCTTGTATCTGACTTTAGATATGCTAGAAAAATTTCTAGAATGTCATGAAAAACGATATTATTTGCCTTTCCCTTTAATAGAAATAGTAATTATGTATAGAACATTCGTTTTTCGAATTTGATAAAAAGTTTTTTTAAAAATAAATTAATAGTTTAAGTCTGAGGTCTCCCTTAATCTTCTTTATTAAGCAGATCTTTATGGAGCTCTTTGAAGTGAAGTATATATATATATATATATATATATATATATATATATATATATATATATATATATATATATATATATATATATATATATATATATATATATATATATATATATATATATATATATATATATATATATTATATATATTAATTAATTAATTAATTAATTAATTAGGGATGCACTGAAGCTACAATTTTGCCGAAGGTTCGGTTTTGGCAAAATTTCATTTTAATCCGATTGTCATTTGTTGTCGAATTTACAACTTTTCAAAGATTTTCGTATGATTAAGAAGGGCATTTATTTTCCAAAAAAAATTTCAAAGGTTCCACCATGGACCTCTAACTCGTCTGTTCATAACATTTTGTCTCTCTCCTAAGTTCTCCTCATTTTTCCTTTATTTGAGCTGCAGTATTTAAAATACAGCGAATTACGCACCTCGATTGATTGTCAACATTTCTTTTGCATACCTCACTTTTCAGCCAGCTCAATAAACAAAAACAAATGGTGAGAGGTCTGAAGACCTTGGCGGTTGACTAATAAACTCACCTCTACCAATCTATCGTTCTGGAAAAGATCCATTTAAATATTATGTGACCTGGCGGGCAAAATGTGGAAGAGTTCAATCTTGCTGATAGTACATATCATTTCTTAGGTTTAAAGGAGCATCTTATAATAAACCTTGTTACTCATTTTTAAAAAAATTCAATTAGCGTTCTCCTATTAGACTATTCTCAATAATGAGAGGATCAATGCCACATGTTAACTGAAAAACTTTGCTTTAAATCTGTTTCTACTATTTGTTTCGACTATTTCGTGGGTATTTTCGTCAACTTTCGATGAGAGTTCGGGTATTTTCTAAGCTGTTACGAGTGAATATTGCCCCTTCGGTAAAATTTATAGAACCAAATGACGATTAGCGATTATCCATCGACAAAATTACATTCGTCTAGCATAGTCTCCTGGTTGTAGGTTGTATAGATATAAGCCCTTTTTGTGTAATGTGCAATCACTTTTGTTTGAGGAATTTCAATTTGAGGCGCAATTCTTCGTAAGCTAGTCGTAAGGATCTGTTACACTAAATCCATAATGTCTTCTTCTTTATTTACATTTTGTCTACAATCAGATGTGAGGTGCGCACCGGAAAGTCTACCAGTTTCAAACAATGTGTTGAAAGTTTTGATGTTTTTATTCCGAATTCTACGAT
>SEYY01019760.1:142500-150000 GCA_009176605.1 Armadillidium nasatum
TTGTGTATGGAATACTGATCTCACATATAGATAGGCTCCATTTCCACGTTTCTTATAGTGTTGAATCGAAGGTCAGAAGACTAATAAACCCTCTAACTTTCAAACTCCCTTGATCCCCTTTCTTTCTCTGCGACGTAACTTAGTGCATTATCTCGCACTTCTTTATCTCAGGTGCTCGAGGGAGTTGACTTCTCGCCTTCCATCACTTGGGTCACCATCACAGCACATAAGAGTGCTTACTTTCACATGAGCATTGTGCGAGTATCGCAAACTCTAGACTTGCTCGTTGTAGTGCCTCCTTTCTAGCCGCCACTGTTCTGGTAGAACTTTGTCATCTGTTTTTCCAGCTGTATTTAATCTTCCTCTCTAAAGTCTCCTCCTGCATTTACCTGAGGGATTTGCATTAGGCTCTTTTTTTTTTTTTTTTAAATTATGCCCTCCCATCAAAAGGTTCCTTGTCTGAGTGGCACTCAAATTTTTTTTA
Organism: Armadillidium nasatum; assembly: GCA_009176605.1. NCBI lineage: Eukaryota > Metazoa > Arthropoda > Malacostraca > Isopoda > Armadillidiidae > Armadillidium > Armadillidium nasatum. The sequence continues at coordinate 142,985 of SEYY01019760.1, forward strand.
AATTTCTTGAATACTTACATAAGCAAGAGAATATATATCTGCCTAGTCAAATCCATTCTCATGATGATAGACAAATCTTGAGTCATTCCCATATAAAAATGTCTATAGGTATCGTTGTAGGTTTAATGGGAACCTAAGTCCACCAGTGGAAACTACGTAGGTCACATAGGTTTTTCAACAGAGGTGAAAATCATTTTGGTAATAAAAAACATCCTATGAGTTTAATAAACTTCAAGAACTTTCTACTTCAATCTTCCCTTCTTGCTGGAAACGTGTGCTCATTCAGCCTGTGCCGAAAAAGGGGGACCCATCTCGACCCTCTAACACCGTCCAATTTCTTTAACCTCCTTTCTTTCTAAAGTTTTCGAATCTATCCTTAACAGAAAGATTTGGAAACATCTCAATTTTTTAATCACCTCTGATCGCCAGTATGGCTTTCGTAAGAAAAGCTCTACTGGAGATCATCTTTCCCTTTTCTCTGACTCTTGGTCTTCCGCTCTTCGATATTTCGGTGAATCTTTTGCTGTCGCGCTGAACATATCGTAAGCTTTCAATAGAGTCTGGCACAAAGCTTTGATTTCCAAACCTCCCTCTTTTGGAATTTATCCTTCTCTCTAATTTCCTTTCTGGTCTTTCTATAGCAGCTGTTGTAGACGGCCACCGTTCATCCTTTAAATCAATTAATAGTGGTGTTCCTCTGAATTCTGTCCTATCCCCAACACTTTTTCTGCTTTTCATTAATGACCTTCTCTCTATTACTTTATCTCCTATCCACTCCTATGCTGATGGCTGTACCCTTCATTACTCTTTTCAGTTTGAAAGGCGGGTGGCGCCTTTCAATATACGCAAGAAGGGTGGTCTTGGAGCAAGACCACTGATCTATCTCGCATTTCAAATTGGGGCAGAGAAAACGGTTTTTTCAATGCCTCAAAAACTCAATTCCTCCATCTCTCTACTTGACACAATCTTCTACACAACTATGATCCCTCCTTCGAAAACACACAACTCGAACCTTCATCTCTCCTTAATAATCTTGGTGTTTCTTTTTCTCGTAATCTTTCTTGGAAGGATCACATTAATTCTCTTTCTAAGCAAGCTTCTAAGAGGTTGGATGTTCGGAGGCACCTTTAGAACTTCTTCACACCACCCCAGTTGCTTGCTCTTTATTGGGGTGTTGTTCGCTAATGTATGTAGTACGCCTCACACATCTGGAGTGGTTCCACTCATACAGCTCTCCTTAAAAAGTTGGAATCTAGGGCTTTTTGTCTTATCAACTCTCCTACTCTCACAAATTCTCTTCAATCTCTTTCTTCCCGTCGAATTGTTGCTTCACTTTCGCTATTACAACGGACATTGCTCTGCTGAACACTCTCGTCGCATACCTCCTCCTTTGAGAAGAGCTCGTGCGACACGTCTTTCTACACCATCTCATCCTTTATCTGTCCAACTCTCTGACCCCCGACGTAACCGCTATGCTCAATCTTATATGTACTCTACTGGTAAAGTCTGGAACATACTTCCTTCACCTATTTTCCCAATTTACTACGAATTACCCACCTTTAAACGCCGTGTCTCGGGACATACTGGCCTTTAATCTGACCAGGATCTCGATTTGCTCCTTTCTCTGGTGGAAAATTTGGTAGGCCTCATGCCTTTACCCACCAGAGGTAAATATATATATATATATATATATATATATATATATATATATATATATATATATATATATATATATATATATATATATATATATATATATATATATATATATATATATATATATATATATATATATATATATATATATATATATATATATATATATATATATATATATATATATATATATATATATATATATATATATATATATATATATATATATATATATATATATATATATATATATATATATATATATATATATATATATATATATATATATATATATATATATATATATATATATATATATATATATATATATATATATCGTTACTCAAAAAAAAAGTAATTCCGTTACCATTACTAGGAAAAAGTAACTCCGTTATCGTTATTCCGTTACTTTCAAAACAAAAGGAAAAGAAAAGTAACGAAAGCTCCGTTACTCCGTTTCTTCTAGCTTTTCACTGGGACATTAATTACGGTATCTTTGGTAATTTATATATTTATACAAATTAACTTTTCAACATTATTATTAAAAAATAAATAATAAATACAAAAAAAAAAATTACAAATTATGCATTAATTACAAACACGTATATATTTGTTCGTATACTCGTTTTTAGCATTCCATTATGAGGTTGCCTTTTCAATGGGTGTGTTCCATGAAATCAAACGTGACGTCACACTTAAGCCAGCTGCAGCGAAAATATCTTAAAGAATCTTGAATATTAGTGGGACACTTCGCTTTAGCAATTATCAGCTGATGTATATAAATAAACGTAAATATATTTTAAAATTTAATTTAATCAGTCATTTAATTAACTTACGCAATCACTTAATTTAAATATTATAATTAAAGCTATATGTAAGAATATAAGATAACGTACTTATCAAACGAAGATTTAAAAAGACTGGCTGCAGGCATGATTAAAAACGTTGGAACCAAGGAAATTTTAAATAATTGAAATTATTAATTTGTTTCATTCAAAATAAATTAATGATCTAAAAATGCTAAAATAATTATCCAAAATAATTTGCAAACAAATCTATCTGCGGAATAATATTTACAAAAGGTTTTTATTCTAAAAGAAGGTCCTTGGCCTAACTCCTCCATGTTTGTTTATATCACGTGACCATTCAAGATTGCAGCAAAGAAAATTGAAGATAGAAATTTCAGTCTTGAATTTTCGCTGTTGCGAGCAGAAAATTATTGCAGCAATATCAAGTGGAACATGCTTCATGGGCCACTTAGCTTTAAGAATCTTCAATATTCACAAAGAATCTTAACCATGGAACACCCCCATTAATGTCTTCTACATGCTGTTGGTTACCCTGTGATTTAAAGAAAATATACACTTTAGTATGATAAGCACAAGCAGCACATTGCTTGACAAATACCTAAAGCAAGTATGGAATCTATGTATGATTATATTATTGGCTTTAAAGTTTACATTTCATAAGATTAGAATGAAATATATAAGATATATATATATATATATATATATATATATATATATATATATATATATATATATATATATATATATATATATATATATATATATATATATATATATATATATATATATATATATATATATATATAGTTGCAGAAAAATTTGATGAATTGGGGAAGGTGTGTTCCAGACTTTACCAGTAGAGTACATGTAAGATTGAGCATAGCGGTTAAGTCTGGGGTCAGAGAGTTGGACAGAGAAAGGATGAGACTGTGTAGAAAGACGAGTCGCACGAGCCCTTCTCAATGGAGGAGGTATGCGACGAGAGAGTTCAGAAGAGCAGGGTCCGTTGTAATAGCGATAGTATATAGAGAGTGACGCAAAAATTCGACGGGCAAAAAGAGATTGAAGAGAATTTGTGAGAGCAGGAGAGTTGATAAGGCGAAAAGCTCTAGACTCCACCTTTTCCAGGAGAGCTGTATGAGTGGAACCACCCCAGATGTGTTACGCATACTCCATGCAGGGGCGAACAACACCCCTATACAGAGCAAACAACTGGGGTGGTGTGAAGAAATACTGAAGGCGCCTCAGAACACCCAACCTCTTAGAAGCTTGTTTAGAAAGAGAAATAATGTGATCTTTCCAAGAAAGATCACGAGAAAAAGAAACACCAAGATATTAAGGAGAGATGAAGGTTTGAGTTGTGTGTTTTCGAAGAAGATATCAGAGTTGTGTGGAAGATTGTGTCGAGTAGAGAGATGAAGAAATTGAGTTTTTGAGGCATTGAAAACGACCATGTTTTCTCTGCCCCAATTTGAAATGAGAGATAGATCATAGGTTAGTTTCTATAATATATATATATATATATATATATATATATATATATATATATATATATATATATATATATATATATATATATATATATATATATATATATATATATATATATATATATATATATATATATATATATATATAGTAGGGATTACCTATTGCGCTGAAACCCAAGAAAGCGCTCAAAGCCGTATTATGACTGCTCTACTATGAATAAACCTATATATAGCAAAACTTTTATCCTACAATTAATAAAAATTATACAGTATAATAATTCGCCAATTAAAATGTTCTTCAAATAGTTAAAATAAAGGGAATTTGAGAAATTTACTGTTCCAAGATATAAAACTTGGATAAAAGCTTATTTGTGAAAGCTATTAAGGTAAATTTTAGTAGTAAAATGTCTAAATTTTAGTTAAATTCAGGATTTGACAACTTTACTACCCAAATAGCAAGTACCCTCAAACTCTGCCCAAAAAAAAGGTCCAGTTAAACTGGTAATAGTCAAAATAAGTCAAATCAACTGCAATTATTAATAAATGTCCACTCAAACTTGATGAATAATTAAAAAGTCAATCTAAAACAATAAAAGGAGGATCAAGATGAGAGTCAAAGATTTTGGACCATTTTCTATACAGAATTTCACAAGCTCTTACACTAGAATAAAAGAATTCTAATATATATTCCTACAATAAGGCGATAAGTAATTTAAAATAGTAATAGTAACTGGGTAGGCACTCATCTTACGCCGACAATTAATGTTAACGACGAGTTTAAAATAATATGTTAAAATGACTTATTTTATTGGGGAATGGAGCAAAAGAGAGTAAGTTAGTAGGTCATCGTGTGACTAAATTAAAATCAATTCAAAAGTTAAGTGCTGTCATTCTAAGGATTTTCATAGTTTAGTGGATGATACTGAAAAACCATTGTTAGTTTTATCTACTTGTAAATAATATGTATTATCAAATTAAGTTTACTTTAAAAGCAAATATATAATATACAATAATATATATATATATATATATATATATATATATATATATATATATATATATATATATATATATATATATATATATATATATATATATATATATATATATATATATATATATATATATATATATATATATATATATATATATATATATATATATATATATATATATATATATATATATATATATATATATATATATATATATATATCCATACAAAATATAGAGGAGGGAACCCCTTTCATGATCATTTGCCCTGGCTGGCTCCTATTAAGTTATTTCTGTGGGTGTGAATATTTGTTTGCGAGAAACGATTTGTTAACCATAAAATTTCAAAATCGATATGATGAAATAATGTGTAATAGCATAGAACACCTTCATTTTAAAACTATTTACACTTTTCACGTAAATTTCCATATTCTTCTCATTGTCCATAAAATGACACTTTGAATTCTATTCTGTTCCGTTTTGCAGGTACGTTCGATGATGTTCTTCCTGCATGGCCTGCTGAATGTAAACATAGAACCAAAATTCTCTGTAACAATATAATAAAAGAATTTATGTTTACTTTTAACTTACATTAATGTTTTATTTTTTACGTTAATAGTTGTTCAGACTCTATTATTTTAAAGTTTGGTGTGAAAATACAAGCACTAAAAATATATATCCTTAAAATTGTAAATTGTTTAAAGACGTGAGAAAGATGGCGGATGAAGACAACTTGCAAAAAGGAGGATCATTTATTAATCATACACAAAGTATTGCTTCAGTATCAGGTACTTAATGAACAAGTTATTTAGTTTTTAAGATATACTTATAAGTACAATACCCTTTACTGGTATCTTAAAGTCTGAAACTCGTAGGGTATTTACTGCCGGTAGACCTCCTCTTATGACAAAAAATTTTTTGTAAATAAAAATTCTCTTATCGCTTTATACGTCTTTTTTGCTTGATTTTAAATTGTAATACACGTCCCTTATGTTCTAAATTATTAAGAGAATCATATACTGAAAATTTTCCATATATTTTGAAAATTAGAATAAAACATTCACATGAAATTTTGTTGCACACACAATAGTTTTAGGATATGTAGATAATGTTAGTCAAGTTTTTTAATGTTCACTGAAGAAATTTTTGAATGTATGGAGGGGTTATATATATATATATATATATATATATATATATATATATATATATATATATATATATATATATATATATATATATATATATATATATATATATATATATATATATATTATTTTTTTTTTTTTTTTTTTTTTTTTTTTTTTTTTAGCTTTTCATTTATTTATTTTTTTTTTTTTACGTTACTACACTTACTGACAGCCCTTTTCAAGTAGGGGGCATAATTAAAGAATAAAACAAAATCCACCCAACCACACACAGATCTTAAAGAAGATATATTCAAGTTTTCTCAGTATGGTATAGGAATCATAGGATATATGTCATGTTAATCATATTAATTATTACAAAAGATTTATATTCAGTTATGAGTTTGCTCCAGTGTCATTCTTGAGATTTATACTTAGTAAGGATAAAACTTTTTATATTTGTAAATAGCAGTTTATAGAAGGTGGAAAATATAATACTTAATATTAGTGTTTACTATGGAAGTACTATTTGTCAAATTAGAGTATTTTATTTAAATTTTTGCATAACAATTATCCCTAAAAGTCTGTGGTGAAGCAAAATCCATATGACAAGTTATATCTAAAATTCTAGTTGCTAATCTTCAAAGACCAAGGAGTAAAGATGAAATCCTTATTAATTTTTATTTTCTAATGCCAAGAAGTTATCATCTCAAAATAACTAGAAAATTTAAAAGTACTTCTTTGATTTAGTTGAAAATAAAAAGTTTCTTTCATAAATCTTTTTTCCAGTATTAGTGATTAAGGGTATATTCTTTGAAAATCTGGATTTACATCTTGCTGCAATGAGATTTTTAAAAAAAATCTAGGGAATGTCAACTAAATAATTTAATCAGTATCAGAAAAATATAAATGAAAAATTAGATGAATTGTATATAGTAAAAAGA
>SEYY01019760.1:155000-160798 GCA_009176605.1 Armadillidium nasatum
CTGGTCTGTAATGTTTGATGACTGGTTAGAGAGCTCTTCTTCATCATCACTACTAGAAGTTAATATTTTAAATGTTTATGATTTTGACCTTTTTCATACTTTATTTTTTGAATATCTTTGCATTTGTGCCATATGTTTATTTTAACTCTGCCATTTACAATCTGGGAACTGAAGAACTTTGTTTTGTACCTTGGATTGAGAAGTGTTGGTTTAGTGAGCAAATCATCATTTTCCGTAAAACCAAAATGTTTGTCATTTTCTTTTAATATATCTTTCATTTCTCTTATTTCTTGAGTATCTTCTGATTATGGAATTAATTTTTTGAGTTGTTATGAGAGAATTACATCAGCTAATGAAGAAGAGTATTTGCAAATTTTTAAGGTAATTTCTTTGAAAGGTTTCATCAAGGTGATGCAGCTGGATAAAAGGGCAACATTATAAAGTGTAAAAGACACAATTTTGGTGTTGGAGGTAGCATACAAACAGAGAGATTCATTTAGTTCTTTCATTCTTTTCCATCATAAGCAAAGTGCTGTTCCAGCGAAGTTTGAATGTCATGTATTACAGAAAGCTGTGGAAACATTTATTCTGTATTTTCTTGTTCTTCTTGGGCCATTGTTGGAATGATTAAAATGTGTTTTAATTGATCTGCATTTTGTTAGTTCAGTAATGAATTTTTGAGATGTTATGCCATTCTTAATGGTAAGGTGCAGTTGATGACTTACACAGGTTACATTATTAATGCCAGAAAGATTCAGAGCTTTCTTTATATTGGTGCCAGCATCTCTCATGTTGCAGTGGACATCATCAATAGATAAATTCAATTTCTCCAATCGATTAAATATTAGACTAAGAAGTGTGATGTTCTGAAATTGGTTCAGCACACATGAAATTTTGTCGCTGAAAGTTGCTATCAATGGAATGACATACCAGAGAGAACAAAGAAACTGACTGAGTGTCTGACCATTCATTGGTAGTGAAAAAAACCTTAGTAATTTTTTTTAAAGAGCTGATTTTGTTGAGAATTTGGGATTGAACAGTCATAGTCATAAATTTTTTCCCAAATGATATCTCTGTAATATTTTCTTTGGTGCAATGGATACTGTGGATCTACCTCTTGTAACAGCTGTACAAGTGAAATATTTTCCATGTCAGAAAAGGGAAGATCAGCCATAACTAACAGTTCTGAAATTTTCCTATCCACACCTTTTACTCTTGCATCGTTTACATCCCATAACTTTCTCTCTTCTATACACATTTCCAGAGTAATCTGTTTTATTTTTGAACCTTCTAGTGGAGATAGTTTTCTTTTTTTTTACTCTCTTTTCTTTCCTCTTCAACTCTTCCCCGAGCTTTGAATTCATTTGGATGTTCACTTAACAGATGGTTTCTTAGCTTGATGAATAATTACATTTTGCAAATTTTACATTTAGCAATATCACTAGAAATAATGTCAAAATAATCCCAAAAGTGAAAAAATTCCTAAGTAGCTTCAGAAATGCTCAACCTCTTAGAAACTTGTTTTGAAAGAGAAGTAATGTGATCTTCCAAGAAAGATCACGAAAAAAGCTGCAAGGAGAATTTTACCCAAAGACCCCCACTGCCATCCATTTAAAATGATGGTTGTGCAAGAAATCATTGCAACAGACTGGTTAGGAGTTATGAAAGAACATTCTGCAACCTGTTCAGAAAGATGCACCTTTACTCTCTTTTTCAATTACAAAGATCATTTTAAATTGAGTGGCTGTGTAAACATGCAATCAAAAATTTCAATACTGGTCTGAACTCTGAAGACAATCCTCGCATGCTTCACAAACTATTGTTACATTCTGAGTGAGTGACTGTGTAGAGAGTTGTTTCCGATTATGGCATCATGGCCTCATGGGTCATTGTTTCTTATATGGGTGGTGTTTCTGTTACTGTAACCTCTCTCCATTATATCCATATGATCAAAAACCTTTTAAGGCCACCAACTGAGCTTGAGGAGTGCAGTGTGCTATTTCAGCAAGATGGAGCTACAGCACACACAGCTCAAAGATCATTGCGATATTTAAGTTTCCAGATCGGCTGATCTTGTTGTGTGGCGATGTTGGGGTCCTCTGGCCTCACTCTTTGTGATTGATTTCTGTGGGGGTACTTAAGTCACGAATGTATACTCATTGACCACAAACTGTTGGTGCCTTTAAGGTTTTTATTCAGTGAGAGATAGCTGCTATTCCTCCTGACATGGTCAGTCGAGCCATGGCAGTCTTCAGAATATAACTCGGAGTGCACAGACATTGATGGCCAAAAATTTGGAGAATATGATCTTTAAAACATGATATCTTAAAGCAGTATTGAATGACATTTCATGTGTGTAAACAATAGTTACCTTTAACCATTTTTTTTTTTTTTACTTGGAAAATATTTTTTTGAGAGGTGGCTACCCTTTATATATATATATATATATATATATATATATATATATATATATATATATATATATATATATATATATATATATATATATATATATATATATATATATATATATATATATGGTCTGATTGAGGCCCTGCTAACCCTGGTTAAAAATCAGTGAAAACTGGTTTACTTGGCATGGTTAAAATGGAAATTATACTTATTGTGAATTAAATTAAACAAAATATAAGAAAATTAAGATTTTTCTTCTCATTTTTTCAATATTTTCTTTTTCTTTTGTTTCTTTGAATGCTCCTCTTCTACTAGTGAATGTTCATCTTTGTGTTTTGATTTTAGATGCCCTCATAAAGATTTAGTTGAAAATTTTTTACTTGGGATACCCAGAGGTCCTCTTCTAATTTCCAGGCTGCAGATGTTACATTTAGGTATTTTGAGCTAATCTGGAAACATTAAGTACTCCCATACTGCTAGAGCTTATCTTTTAGCCATAGTGACTGAAAATATAAGCAAAATAATAATTTGAAATAATGTAGTTAAATGATACAAGTTTAATACACAGCAATAAAATAGCAATGATAAATAAATACAGGTTATATTGATAATTTTATATCTTACATTTTTTCAAACTTTAACTTAGGGTCTTGCCTAAGAAAATCTGTTGAATCATTATTGTGAATCAGAAAAAAAAAAATGTCAAAGATTTTTGAATTTTTTTTTAAAAAAAATTTTATTATACAAAATTGTTATTTTCTGAAATGCATATAATTATTAATTAAGTGAATGTTTACTATTCTACTCCTCCTTTATAATTAAATAAATATTAGTTAAAATTATATCTAATTAACCTAAAATTTCAGTGCTTTTGACCTCTACATATTTTAGGCAACCCTAACCAGAGCCCAGGCCCCAGTTGGTCCCTATATATATATATATATATATATATATATATATATATATATATATATATATATATATATATATATATATATATATATATATATATATATATATATATATATATAGGGATTAATATAAAATATATATACAATATTAAACTACCGATAGATGCTTTACTCTTATTTTTTTTACCGATGAGATACAGTATAATTGCCGATATCGATACCGATACCACTACTTCACTCCATCCCTAATATATATAATAGGTTAAATTAGCAATTAATGTGGATTTTAAGGAAAATCCAGCAATTTTATCCTGATATCTGGCTGGATAGTAAAAATTGGATATCCAGTATCCAGTTTTGAAATTTACTGGATATCCAGTATCTGGTACATCCTAATATATATATATATATATATATATATATATATATATATATATATATATATATATATATATATATATATATATATATATATATATATATATATATATATATATAATATATATTATAGGTAAGAATATGGAATATGTGAAAGTCTTCATTGGTGAGTTGTTGTTGTTGTTATTATTATTATTATTATTATTATTATTATTATTATTATTATTATTAGTAGTAGTAGTAGATTTATCATTATTATTAATAGTAGTAGTAGACTGAAAGTAACAGTAGTAATCAATAATAGTTGTTACAATAAAATATTTAATATGTAGGTACTTTTGATAATTTTTATGACAAAAAATAAAATTTATTTTCTTATTTACTTACACCTACAGCTAATGAATATTTTTAATTTTAAGTAAATGGGGCACTGTATGTCATTAAAACAATAGGTAATAAAAATCTAAAAAATAAATGTGACTGTGTTTGTAATTAACACATGAAGTGTTGCATAAAAAGTGAGAGCATTGATTATTGCATAATAAAAGTGAAGAGCGGTGATGTGGCTTTATATGAAGCTTAAAAAATTTGTGTTCCTATGTAAGATATGTTAATCTTTCAAAATTAAAAGCTTGAGGCAAGCTTACTTTATAGTCAATGTAAAAAAAAAAAAAAAAAAAAAAAAAAAAAATTTTAGATTTTTTTTTTTTTTTTTTTTTTTTTTTTTTTTTTTTTTTTTTTTTTTTTTTTTTTTTTTAATTATATTATATATATATATATATATATATATATATATATATATATATATATAGGGACCGACCGGGGCTGGAATTTGGCCGGGGTTCTAAAATTTGTAAAGAGGTCAAAAGCACTGAAATTTAGGTTAAGAAAATTAGATATAAGGTTTATTTAATTGTAAGGAAGGAGTAGAATAGCACATTCACTTAATTATGATTATATGCATTTTCTCTAAAAAAATCAGAAAATTACAGTTTTGTATATTTAAAGTTTAAAAAAAGTACAAAAATTAAAAAAAAAAATTATTCTAATTCATAATAGTGATTTAACACGTTTACCTAGGTAAGACCCAAAGGGAAAGTTTGAAAAAATGTAAGATATAAAATTATCAATTTAACCTGTATTTATACATATCATTGTTATTTTATTGCTATGTTTCAAACTTGTATCATTCAGCTGCATTATTTAAAAAGTATTATTTTGTTTATACTTTCAGTCAATATGGCTAAAAGATCAGCTTCTGCAGTATTTGAATACTTTACAATGTTTCAGGATAGGCTCGGAATAGCTAAATGTAACATCTACAGTCAGAAAATTAGAAGAGAACCTCCGGGTGCTACAAGTAAAAAAATTTCAAAAATTTTTTGGAGTATCTAAAATCAAAACACAAAGATGAACATTCACTAGCAAAAAAGGAGCGTCAAAAGAAACAGAAAAAAAAAATCTTGATTTTCTTATATTTTGTTTGAAATTTTTCTTTATTATTTGACTGATTGAGCTGAAATTTTCAAAGTATATGAATTTTTTCACGAAGTTCTGAGTTGATTTCGAGCATTTTTTTTGAGTCTATAACGGTTTGAAACTTATTTGGACCCAAAGTTGAAAAAAATGAATAACTGGGTCAAACCACTGGTCCACATGAGCTGAAAATTTAACTGAATACCTTTGCCCCAATTTCTTGCATTGGTGGGAATAGATTTTTGATATCACGTCTAGAAAAAAGTTATAAGCACTTGAATTTTACCCTTTGAAAAAAATTTAAAAAAAAAAACGCTACTACTATTTTTTTTTATTTGTGAATATTGTTTAGAAGAGGAACAGGGCAACAATTTTTTTTAGTGCATTTTTAAATGCCCTTTGTTTGAAGCGAGATATAGCCTCTCAAACTTTGGGAATTTTTGAAATTTGGCCAAAAATGGACCTTTTTGAAGGCTATATCTCAAAACCAACGAATCTCATCGAATAAATTCATAGAGGAATTTGTAGCCCACCCCTCCTCTATACACACCAAAAATAGGAAATGTTGAAATGTTATAGTTTTTTTTTTAAAAAATTTTGTCTGAAAAGGTATATTTTTTT
>SEYY01019761.1:0-15000 GCA_009176605.1 Armadillidium nasatum
CTAGACATACACACAATTATTAATACTTACTTTTCTAGCAGAACCTAATTCAACTTATCATAACCTGAACTACCGAAATTGCCGTAAAAAGAGGCCTAACCTACGTAAAAGACCTAATGTACACAAGAACATTTGCACAACATAGTAGCCTAGGCAGGAAAATATCGATTAAAATAAAATATTGACATAAAAAAATATCGATATAAAAAATATTGAAACTCAGAAACAATCTCCACCTAAGCCTATATATATATATATATATATATATATATATATATATATATATATATATATATATATATATATATATATATATATATATATATATATATATATAGTGTAATACGACAGTAGGCCTGTATGCCACAGCAACATTCCATCTATCAGTTAGGCCTGTATCACACAGCAACATTCCATCTATCAGTTAGGCCTGTATCACACGGCAATCTTCGGTCATTCAGGTTATGATAAGTCGAATTAATTACGCTAAAAAAGTATATAATAATAATAATAATTATAAAAATACTACTACTAATAATAATAATAATAATAATTATAAAAATACTACTACTAATAATAATAATAACAATAATGATAATAAAAAAAAAAATAATAATAATAATAATAATAATAGGCATAAATTAAATGAAAGCTAAATAATAATAATATGAATTTCAATAAATTTACATTGATATATCGATGTTTTGAAATATCAATATTTCCAAGTATCGAAGACTGTATTACAGTACATTGTAGAAAAAAATAACAGAACAGTCGAAGGACAAATATGGCAACCTGTTATTCAATTGATTTTGCTATTTTTGTACAAATGAAGGCCAGTCGAAGAACAGTTGCTTCACCATTCGTAGTAAAAATATCAGTTTTTTCTTTTTTTTTAATAGATTCTCTTTTTATATTTATTTATATTACTCGACCGAGAAAGAAAAGTATGAGTAGAATGCATGTAAACATATTTTGAGTTCATATTTTCAATATAGTGAAAATAGGAGAGGTTCGTGCTATATCAAATTATTACCCTAACATCTTCCAAATTCATAAACAAGCCTTATAAAAGAATATGATAAAGCAGCGCTGCAATTTGCATCATTGATATGTGCACTGAAGTACTATTTATGCTTTCTAAGATTTCTGTAGTGTTTTGATACCTCTTTTTCCTTAAAATTAAAATTTTTTTAATCAGAAAAATCGCGAAACACACCAGCCACCTTGACGAATTAAAGAATTTGATGAATAAAAGAAAATGAAAAAAAATGTAAACAAAGAACAGCTGATTCAAACAAGACGGGTTGAAGATTTTTGAAATTCCCTTTCTTTGAGTCAAACCAAAGTTTACCATATAATAGGTTGCGGCAAGTCTGGGATTTTCATTGATAAAACCCTTTCTTGATATTTGAAATTTTATGGCGATTAATCTCCGCCTAGCGGCTGTGTGAGAACTAAATCGGGGAATTTTTGCCTGATATTTAAAATACCCCCAAAGTTTACCATATAAACTTTACCATGTAAAGTTTGATACACCCAACATTATATTTTTTTAATTTTATTAATATTTTTCATTAATATTTAATTTTTTTTTTGGTGCATTTGATACCTCTATTTAATTAGATTTAAAAAAAAATGACACATTTAGGCAAAAAGTGTTATCGTGAGTTACGAGGTGTAGGCTGTAGTTAAACCAAATGTTTCGAAAATAATGGTTTACCTTGATGTCCATTTAGATTTTTTAAATTAGAAATTATATAGAGGTACTGTTCACATAGATACGTTTTTAAAAATGTCATGGTGTTGCGGGTTTCTATGTCAAAAAGGTGATAATCTACAGGTTACTCCTCATGTTCTAGGCCCGTGTATGTTGCACCCCCCTTGAGTAATGAGTAAAGTAGAGTTGACGTCGCTTTTGTTTTGACACTTCTCTGGAGTATCACGGTAATAGGAACATTGGAAAATAGAGTCAGTTTGAAGCCACAAGAGCCTATCGAGACTGCCCCAGTCCAAACAATACTAATACATGCACGAAAGACTAGGTCTTTCCTATCCTTAGTTATTAGTCATAGACTTTAACTACATATATATATATATATATATATATATATATATATATATATATATATATATATATATATATATATATATATATATATATATATATATATATATATATATATATATATATATATATATATATATATATATATATATATATATATATATATATATATATATATATATATATATATATATATATATATATATATATATATATATATATATATATATATATATATATATATATATATATATATATATATATATATATATATATATATATATATATATATATATATTTTATTTTTTTTTATACACTACGCCATATCCCGCATGATGCAGGGTAGCATCGACTGCAGGAAAAATTCCTGTAGTCGTACATGGGAAGACAAAAAAAAAAAAAAAAATGGTTAAAAGGAATCCCACCCCCTAGAACCATGCGAAGAACTATTCTCTATGATCCAGCCTTGTCGCCCAATCCAACCTTGTGTTTTTAAATTTTATATTTTTAATGCTAATGATGAATTTTATAGTTTAACCGAAAGTATGTTGATTGAAAATTTTGTTGCTTCGCCAGACATTTTGAATAGTAATTTAATTGAGATTTATTTAATTTTGTTTTTGAAGAAACCGATATTTTAAGCAAAATCATATTTTCAAATAAATTTTTTATATATATATATATATATATATATATATATATATATATATATATATATATATATATATATATATATATATATATATATATATATATATATATATATATATATATATATATATATATATATATATATATATATATATATATATATATATATATATATATATATATATATATATATATATATATATATATATATATATATATATATATATATATATATATATATATATATATATATATATATATATATATATATATATATATATATATATATATATATATATATATATATATATATATATATATATATATATATATATATATATATATATATATATATATAGTATATATAATATAATATTTTAATATATTTTCAATTAAACATTTAAAACAAAATTTAAATGCAAATGAATTTTTAAGTTTTACTGAACATTTTTTGGTAATAGTTTAACCCATGAGTCTGTATTTTATGCTGAAATGAAGTGCACATATATTAAAGTACAGAAAACAAAAAATGATTTACTCTGAATGGTGAAGTATTGTTTTTTGACTGGCCTTTATTTTCACAAAATATTGCCATATTTGTATATATACATAGACCATTCATTATTTTTAGCATTTATTTTTAGTTGAGAGACAGTTTTTGCCATGTTATGCCTATTAGCTGGTCATAGGCATAGATTTATCCTTCAAGTGAAGGTTAGGTTAAATTGAATGTTTGTTAGATTTATCAGTTCATAAGGTCTAACAAACTATTTTGAAGTAGCCTAACCTTGACATGAATGGTAAATCTATGCCTACTGCCTTATAATAGACCTAACCTGACTAACGCTGTCTCTCTCAACTCAAAACAATCCCCGCTTAACCGGACAATATACACTGCAAAAAGTGTCCCAAGGAATTCCCAACGAATCGATGGGACAAGTGGCAATAATGTCACATCGCATGTCCCAAAGATTTGTTAGGACATCGGTTGTGACAGAAATTTCGTTGTGACAAAAGTGCCACTTGTCCCATCGAAATTTGAACCTCCTTTCGTTGGGACTCTTCATTTTGTCCTAACGAAATTTTTTGATTGTCTCAACAATGTCCCAATAAAAATTTTTCTATTATAATTTTTGCAAACCATACAAATATAATATTTAAAATAATTTCTAAATGCAGAAAATTTCTTTGTAACAATTTTTTTTTGTATTCAGATGCCATATAATTTTAATTAAAAGTTTTACTTCATTTTATTGATATCAATATTTCATAAAATCAGTTACATTTTAAGCATAAAAATTCATAAAATTTCTTTTTTACATCGATCAAGACTTATTTAAATAATAATATTGAGTTTATGAATATACATAAAAGGTCTATTATACTTTTTGTAATTGCAGTATCAGTCAGATTTCAGGTGAAAAAAAAAATTTTCAAATATGTTTAGCGGAAATATTTAAAAGTGTTTTAAAATTGGAATATCATTTTAATATAAAAGATTTTTAAATACTTTAGTGTAAAGTAATCTTTATAAACACTAAAATTTAGAATGAAATTAGAAATAGTATAAATATATGAATTAAAACCTTAGAAAAGTATTATATGCGGTATACATAAAAAGGAAAACCAAACATAATATATTTGCTACATATATATTACGGAACTTACAAAAATATTGTAAAAATTATACATATAATAAAGATTGTTATTTATTAACCAAATGATGGGAAAAATAAAAATAAGAAATTTCATATTTAAATAGAAAATGAAATAAAAATAATCAGTTATTTAAACAAAAATTAATACCTATATATTTTTATCAATTAAAAATTTAACTCACATGAGTTGATATTTCAACACATAAGGGTGGCTCAAATAATGTTTAAAATGCGTACTAATTTTTCTGACTGTAAATTACTCTTCAAAGTTTGTATTTGTTAAAAGGGATTGCAGCAGCCCTAAATATTGGCCATAATTTTGGGGATAAGATAGATTTTTTAAATAATAGATGCAAAATGCAAATAATTGATGCTTCAAGCATACAGAATTTTTCAAATTTTACACACTGGTTCTTGGAAATCTGTATTATACAATCCCCAAGGGAAAAAGTGTTTTCAACCCATAAGCATGGCCCATAATAAATACTGTTGGCAATGTCCTCGAGTGATGCATATTCTTTTATAAACAAACAGTCAGTGTCTGGGCCAAGATACTGAACAAGATCCATCAGATGATTAATTGACATTTCCTTCTTAAGTTTCCTACAAAGAGTTTTCAAGCACTCGCACATATCTGAGATATTCTTCTTCATGATCAATTCGACTTCTTGCACAAGCTGTGAAAAGAAACAGCATTGAGTTCATAATGTTATATTCTATTACACACATCAAAAACTTTAAACTGATAATTGACAGCAAAATGATAAAGTATTCAATTGATACTTTTTAATTAAAAGTATAATACGCTAGCAAATATTAAAAAAAAAAAAATTTAAAAGCTATTTGAAATACATCTCTCAATTTTTACAACTAGACTAGAAAGATTTTATTTACTAAATTTCAAAATGAAACTATATACTAACTTAAAAATAAAAATAATGACAAAATTGGGTTTTGAATTATTAACATTGATATTCCTGTAATATAGACACCAAAAAATTGCGATAAATATTTGTAAAAATAAGATATTTGATAATCAAATTATACTAGAATGAATTTAGAATAAAAGGTGAGAATAGTTATTATACATACAGCTTGCGGATGATGCAGGTATTCAGGATGGTTATCTTCATCTTCATTAATTGCTAAATCTCTTCGTAATGAAAAAGTTTCTTTTAAAGCATGTAGAAGATCACTGATTTTCCAGTCATTCAAGGAACGATTCTATATATATATATATATATATATATATATATATATATATATATATATATATATATATATATATATATATATATATATATATATATATATATATATATATATATATATATATATATATATATATATATATATATACTAGATTCATTTAAAGAAATTTCTTTTGTTAAAAATTAGAATAGTCTATCTTTAATTGTAATTTCATTAAAATATCAAAAATTAACTTTGGAAGTGATAATCACCTTCAAGATTTCAAGGATTTCTTCTTTACTTAAATCAAAATTGTAATTGCTTCTTCTCAACCTCTCGCGTCTTTTTCTTCTTCTATCTGAGATTGTTGTTGTGAGAACACTCTTGAGAAAAAGAAAATAGAAAATAAAAATTTTAAACTTTAAAATTATAAAAAGTAGTCTATACTATACAAATATGTAATTTTGAAAGATTGCTAGATTAAATCTTTGAATATGTTTGCTCATACCAGAGGACCCTTAGATCTGTGCTTTCTCAGAAAGATTTTGAGGCTCTTTTAACATCTTTGGGTAGGTTTCTAGAAGTTTCCTTTGAAGCTGAGAATACCCAATGCCCTGCACATTCCGATTAGACGACATTAACAAACTTTCATTACTGAAAAAAATTAAGATATTGAACCTCATTATTGGGGGTTATTTATTATACACAATATAAAAGAGTGAACACAAAGAAAAATACACTTACTAAAGCTTCAGTTTCACTTTTATTACCATAAGATTTTAAAAAATTACATTGAAAAATATGAAGGTTAAAATAATTTAAATATATTACTTCAAGCAAGAGGCTTTCACTTTACATATTTCATAGTGAACTGTGTAAACAGCAATAAATTTTAACGTTACTTACTCTAAATAATATATTATTTCATTCACTAGGAGGTTGAATATGGTCTTTCGTTCTGTTCCTCCAAGATCATCTCCATTTAAATACGGCATAACTTGTGAACTGAAAGTAGGAAGTTTAAATTTCGAAAACAGTATTTCCTTTATGGTTTGTTTGCCAGGTGTTGCAGCTCTATCACCATCATCATGTACACTAAACTGCAAATCCAAAGTGACGCTTAAAACCTTGAAAATATACTTCATTAATTACTGAGTGAAAAATTACAAGTTAAATAATTTTAAATTATCTCTGGATAACGAGAAGAGGGAATCATAACGTGTAACTTTTTTTCAATATAATAACATAAGAGAGTATCGGGCATTTCTAGTTCGGAATATGTTATGCATATAATATCACAAAGAATATTGCATTCATAAGTCATAATTGTTTTATTATACTTATTGCTTACTTTTTTACATACAAAAGATATTTTACCACTTTTTAGGACAATTTCTTCAATAAACAATATTGTTATTTTTTCTTCTTGTTTCAAAATAAAATCACCAGCTCTGTAAGACTTATTATTAATAACAACATCAGACAGTGTAAATACTGAATTGTTCATATCATGATCCTCTTTAAATATGTTGGTGCAAATTTTGCTTTCACCAACAATTTTATAATGTTCTGAAACATCAAACTTTGGTTGTCCATTGAAATGGAAAAAATTGTAAGTTAATTCCATACAAAACATTTCACTAACAGAATATGATAAATTTTTGTAATTATACCATTTTTTTTTGCTTTATTACATTATGCTTGGCTTCCTGTCTTATACATGATATGTAACGTCCTGGGCCATGTGTCTTTAACTGATCAACAACATGCAATAACATATGCATTTTTGGTATAAAATTTTTACTAGTATACAATTCAAGAAATAAAATTTGATGATTTCTTATCAATTTCTTACAAACATTCAATGTCGAAGCAGACACTCGTTGTGACCATACTATTTTTGTAATTGCCAAGATTAACTTAAAGCATTTAACATTTGCATTGTTTTGAACACCTTGCAAATGTAAAAATATTGGGTAAATGTAAAGCTAATACAAAAAGGGATTTTGAAGTACTTTTTACATTGAAATCATTTGAAGAAAAGGCTTTGGGATATTCAGAGGTTTTAATGCTTCTGTGATATTTAAATGACTGTAGACAGTTATTCAGTTTTTCTCGCTGAATTAGTTTTTCCCTCATAAGTGAAGTAAGCATAAGTTGAATTTCCTTAACAACAATACCTTCAAACAAAACATGCATCGGATCAAACAAGGAATCGCGTATTGGGTTGAAATGTTTAATATCAGAAAGCATTCCCTTATGGTTTATTCCCCATTCACTTGACAATGCTTGATATTTTTCAAAATTTGAAGTTCGAACTAACTCTATTTTTTCTTCCCTTTCAACATGTTCTTTAAACGTTCTAAGAGAACACTGTTCATGATATACCTTTTTATGATATGATCTCGAATCCTCATTACATTTATGACAATTCTTAATCACAAAAGGGCTAAAACTCTTTTTAAATCCTAATATCTGATGCAAGGCAAGAGCATCTGCATGAAATGCATATAAATATCCATGGAATAATTTTCCACAAATTTCAATTCCAGACTGCAATAATTTTAGATCATTTTTTAACACGTCAAAAAATTTTGACATATTATCTGCTTTCTGTAAAACTGTAGAATTTGCAACTCCCAAAAAATAAGTATGTGAAATTTTGGATCTTAACTCTGGTGGTATATTTATGAAATTACAATAAACCAAACATAGTTTATTATAACCTCTATTCTTTCCTAATGGATTACACAATTCTATTTCATCCATATATAAAAATATTCCAACATTTCTCTCTCTATATTGTGCAGGACCAGGATGAACAGAAAAATTTGAACCATCAACAATATCTTTCATCACACAATTCGTATAATTAGAAGAAACTGGCGAATTTAAATATTGTTGTAAATGTGGATGTTGCAGAAATATTTTTATGATTTCAATGACTGAAACAACATAGCATTTAGTATCTTCAATCATTATTAGTGTGGGCCTTAGTAAAATACTGTTTTTATTCAAGAATGATTTTCTTTTAAAATCTGAATTAATTTCTGGGAGTTTCTCATTCATAATATGCTCAAAAGTTGAAATAACTTTGTCAATAGCAATTCGAGGAACTTTATGCTTACACTGCAACTCGAGTGAAAGATTCCCAATGAGCGATACTTTATCTATATTGGAAAGATCAGTTATAACTGGTTCTGTGATAACCTCACTATTTAAATTTGTTTCAAAATTTTCTAATATACATGAATGCTTCAAAAGGCTTAAAGAATTAAAAAAGGATTCTGTACAGATTAAACACTTTGTTGGCGTTTTGGACTTATCGAAATGAGTTTTCCTAATATGAAGTATTGTTTGTTTTTTATTTAAAAATTTGCAGTTGCATCTACAACAAATAAACTTATACAAACATCTCACCTTCTCAGCAACTGGTTCTTCACTATTGTTTTCAATTTTGTCACGCTTAGTTTCACTGAATGAAGTACTGGGTAAATCAATGTCAATTGGAACAGAAACAGGAGAGACGGAAACATTTTGGAAAACTACCTCTTCATCACATGTTTCATTGGAACTTGGCTCTATATATATATATATATATATATATATATATATATATATATATATATATATATATATATATATATATATATATATATATATATATATATATATATATATATATATATATATATATATATATATTTTTTTTTTTTTTTTTTTTTTTTTTTTTTTTTTTTTTAAAGGAAAATTGTGTAATTTTTTTTTAAAAGGAAACTCTGGGTGGTTGGAGGCTGGATAACTACAATAATTAACTTAGCCAGATCATGATATATATATATATATATATATATATATATATATATATATATATATATATATATATATATATATATATATATATATATATATATATATATATATATATATATATATATATATATATATAGATTAGTTCCTAGGGAACCTTACACGAATTATAAAACAATGCTAACAACGTAGGAAGAAATATAATGCACATGAATAATAAACTTCAATAATCAGTATAATAAATAGTTAGACATTTCAGATTAATATAAAATCCATCTTCAATATTTTCTGTAACAAAATCACAATCAAATTAATAGTAAGTCATAACATGCATGACAAAATAAATAAAAATTTTAAGATTAATGATCTAGCAAACGATTAAGGTTAAAAACACAGGTTATAAATTACAAATGCAAATTGTGAAATGAATGTTGTCGGTGTATGTGAATATGATGGTGGTTGGTTATCTTCCCATTTTCTCTCCAGAACACTCTCCCTTACACAACTACGCCATGTCCCTTAACCATCCACCTACATACATTTGATTTCAGCATTTTATCCTCTTGCCCTACCGATTCTGACCGAAAATCCTGAAATCCCTCTATATTAAACGTCTCAACCCCCAACTAAACTCAGCAACCTCATCCGTCCCCTCCTAATCTTTTGACCTTTCTCCTGCACTTTGTACATCAATACTTTTCTATGTAATCTCAATTCAGATGTCTTGTGCATTCCTTTTTTCTCACCCATAACCAACTAACTTAATTTTCACATACACTTAGTACATTCATTTCACAATTTACCATTTGTAATTTATAACCTGTGTTTTTAACTTTATTTTCAATATTATTAATCTTAACTTTTTATTTATTGTGTCATGCATATTGTGACTTACTATTAATTTGATTGTGATTTTGTTACAGAAAATATTGAAGATGGATTTTATATTAATCTGAAAAGTCTAACTATTTATTATACTGATTATTAAAGTTTATCATTCATATGCATTATTGCTTCCTACATTGGTAGCATTATGCTTCATATATATATATATATATATATATATATATATATATATATATATATATATATATATATATATATATATATATATATATATATATATATATATATATATATATATATATATATATCTATATATATATATATATATATATATATATATATATATATATATATATATATATATATATACATACCTGACTTAATTTCATGTTTTGATGGAGAATGGTCACAATATGCACATTTAATAGAATTATTTTCTGTTACATACTCAATGCAAGGGCATTCTTTGCATTTTCCTCTGAATGTTCCAAAAAAATCCAACATGATGAGTTACAAACTATATATATATATATATATATATATATATATATATATATATATATATATATATATATATATATATATATATATATATATATATATATATATATATATATATATATATATATATATATAGTCAGAGTGGCATTAATCATGAAAATATTATTAGGGATGGGCCAGATTACTGAAAACCAAATTATTCTAAATTTTCAAACACTGAATACTGAATATCCAATTTTTATTATACAGCTAAAAATACCAGATATTCCTTTAAATTCATATCAAGTGCCAGTTTTAAAGAGGGCCAATATATATATATATATATATATATATATATATATATATATATATATATATATATATATATATATATATATATATATATATATATATATATATATATATATATATATATATATATATATATATATATATGACTTGGAAAAAAATATGGAAACATGGTCAAACACCTGGTAAATGCATTAATATATTTCTTGCATCTTAACCACCTGAATTCTTCAGGAAATGGACAAATAGAAGCCCTGGAAGATGCATAATAGGATGTTATACCATTTCTCATACAAAAGTAAATGAATTTCCTGTAGGAATGCTGGTGGAAGGATAGTGATCACTAACCAAATTCTTTCATATTGACCACAAAGGCTCTTGATATTATGGTCTGATGATTGTAGGGTCCAGGGAAAACATGAAACCTTATTTGCAATCTTCAAACCATGACTGGACAGCATAAAAAGTATTAATTCGGCCTTATATCTGATAAATGGAGTTAGCATTAAGAATGAAACAATCTTTGCACCATTGGATGAACCTCGTAACTCAAGATGCTTGCAAAATCCCTTACAGTTACTCTATCATGAACTGTGATAACTGGGACTACAGAGTACCATAATAGGACATCTCAAACCATGATGGAACCTCCTCTATGCTTCACTTGTGCATGACATAAGATAGTACAGATCATTTCCCTAGAAGGTGTTCTCCATATGTAAACTTACTTAGAGAGGGGTGTATAAAGGTTGATTCATCTGACCAAAGTAGTTTACCATTGGTTGGCAGGCTAATCCTTATGAGTATTGAACTACTCTCTCCACTTTCTGACAATCATGGCATTTACAAATGGTTTAGCAATTGCAGAAAACCCATGAATATTCAGTGAAGAGTTCTTTCCGCAGTATTTTTTTTTTTTTTTTTTTTTTTTGGTTACAGTGTTTTACTGGTATTAAGCTTAAAAGTAACTCTTGAAGTTACTTTTTTAATTTTTCATCACAATTCTTTGCAACGCTCATCTAATTTCGATGTTAGGTACACACTGGTGCTTTCAAAATGATTCTTTCCAGAAGCATAATATAGACTCATGACCTTGGATACAGTATCTGGAACCAAAAAGTTTCCATAATAGAAACTAAGTTTAGACATACTGCACCTCACATTTACCTGCCCACAGAGTAACTGACACATATCAATGTTTAAAGTTACCTATCACATGTTACACAAGACTGTGATAACTCTTCAAAATTAAGTAGTTCACATTATACACATTTACTTATTCTTCCTTTCTACTGTTTATTTATTTTTATTAAACCCATATATATATATATATATATATATATATATATATATATATATATATATATATATATATATATATATATATATATATATATATATATATATATATATATATGAAGAAACTTCAACATTTTTTAATGTTTATACTTATATGAATAATTGAATAATTTATTCAAAATTCATATCTATAAAGGTAGTTATACAGAATAGAGTTGTAAAAAACAGAACAAAGATAAAACATATTGTACATTTTAGTTCCTATAATGAAGAATTTTATTTTATTGGATATCCATCTAGATAGCCAGTTAAAAAATAAAATTAATAGTAAATTAAATGAGCAAATATACAATTTCATCAATATTAAGTACTGTATATCACTGAACCTGTAAGATAGATATTCCTTTTTTTTTAATGAAAATTGTTTAAGCTGAATGTTTACAATACCTAAGCCTATAAAATTGTACATCATAATATCAAGTCAGCCTAATATGAGTTATAAAAATATGAACATAGTTGGTGGCAAAATTTTTATTTGGTTTTAGCTTTGGAAACTAAAGTTGATGAAAATTCTGATTATAAAAAAAAACTATTTTAGTATAGTAGTTAATTTTCAAATTTATTTTTATGGTAAAAATTAATGTTTGATTTTATGAACTCTAAGAAAACATAATAAATGAAAATTCACATAAAAACTATAAGAAATCTACGTATAGGATAGTATTTCAGCAAAATATGTGACCTATTTTAAGTTTAAACTGGAAGCTAAGAACAGGCAAAAAGTAATGGATGAATGGACACATTTTTCTTTTTGTATATTTTAAAACAAAATAGTGAAAACTTTGTAACCTTATTAAGCATATATCACGTTTACAAAAACTTACTTTTTTAAGTCTTAATAAAGTTTATAAAATTAACTACGTCTCCTATACATAGTTAATGCAGCCAATAATATATTCCATCATAATTTAATCTTAGATTGACATTCCCCATCTACCCTTCCTATATATATTAAAATATGCTGAGAGTCCGAGTTCCATTTTATCACCTTTATGCTCCTCGATCTATATGACCTTTGTGTAACTTCTGCTAAACTTTTACAACAGATGTAAAGCTTGAACTGAACTACAATGCAATCAGTTTTTCTACAAAAATGAGCTGTAGTCTTTCATTTTATAACACTACCACATTTTCAAAAATATGAAATGATTATTTCTGTATATTACAGTTTCATGGTTCAAGAAACTAAGTTCATCATAGGCACTTTTCCTTCGTTATCACATAATGTAAACTATAAATTACCAAATTTTACAATAAATTAAAAAATATGTTTGAATTGCATATTAAAATACCAGGAATTTTTAAAAAATCTGTCAATTCAAAAAACTATTAACCTTACCTTTCTTACATGCAAGGAAACAATCATGGCGCTGCATCTATATATTCATACGCGACAGGTTAAATATACGCATGAAAAACTAGTTCTCTTCAATTTTCAACTACTTACGTTTAGTCAACATAAATACTTAAAATGTAATGATTTTTTAAAAATTTTGTGCAATTTTTTTACATCGTAGGCAAAATTTATACACCTATTTCAACATGTATAATGAAAAAATTTTAGTTGTGACTTCGAATTCAATGTCTCAACAAAAACCAAAAACAATATTGTTGTGACGTCTCAACGATGGCTAACGAATCGTTGTGTTCCCAACGATGTCCCAACAAATCGTTAGGACTTCTTTGGGACACTTTTTGCAGTGTATATATATATATATATATATATATATATATATATATATATATATATATATATATATATATATATATATATATATATATATATATATATATATATATATATATATATAACTACGAATATTCAATGAAAGCTATCACAGTTATCAGACTGTAAAATATTATATATATATATATATATATATATATATATATATATATATATATATATATATATATATATATATATATATATATATATATATATATATATATATATATATATATATATATATATATATATATATATATATATATATATATATATATATATATATATATATATATATTATACTATGTTGCTGTCAAACCGTTTTAACTCAATACGTTATCCTTTGTGTATCTTATTTCTTTTGCTCTAATAAGGTACAACTCAAATGACTGTAATAAGCTTCAGCAATTTAAAAGCTTGGAGTGTAAATAAAATAATAAGATTTCCAGTTGGGCAAAGTTTGAAACACAATGAGAGCGTTAGTATTACTCTAAGCGATTTGTCATCTATATCAATGGATAATTTAATTAATTCATCTAACAAATTAGAATCAGATATTATTAATTTTTCCATTTATGAATAAAATAGAATAAAAATCTAAACAAGTGCCTCCTTATGTTTCAGTTTCTCAAATCTAAACAGAAAGACTTCTACTTTTTAGAGATAAGTTCTATATATCAAAGTAATTATTATTTTATTAATTATTATTATTATTATTATTATTATTATTATTATTATTATTATTATTATTATTTTATATTAATATTAATTGCTATTATTATTTTTTAATTAATTAATTATTATAATTATTTAATTAATTAATTATTAAATTATTGTTATTAATTAATTATATTATTATTTATTATTATATTATTATTATTATTATTATTATTATTAAT
>SEYY01019761.1:22500-27500 GCA_009176605.1 Armadillidium nasatum
GGTTTTCTCTGTATCACGTTCTGTCTCTTCAAGTCTTCCGCAAGAACTGCCTCCGCCTTCTGCGAGGAGAGTTTTCTGTCATTTCGATGCCCCTAACTGGTCTGACTTGCGGTTGTACATTTCTGATTTCCCATGGGATGATTACTGCTTCCGTGGGAGGGGTCACTTGGTATGTGCAGAGTGCTTAACTGAGGTTATTCTCTCTGGCATGGAGGAGTACATACCATTTTCTTTTACTTCTTCTAAACCTAACAAACCTTGATTTTAACTCTGCTTGTTCTCGTCCTATTCGCCGTACGGATTCGTGCTGCCTTCAGGAATTACAGAAATCTTCTAACTCTACAAACTCATGCAACTTATATATCATCCCGGAATCGTGCAAAATCTATTCACAACAACACAAAAAAACTCATTTCACTGTCGTAAAGGCAATAACCTTTCTGATTCTTCTTCCTCATGCCCTTTCTGGCATTTTGCAAAAAAATATAAATTCTGATTTTGATTTTTTCCTCTTTCACTTTTCTAGTATCTTCTGACTGTACAACTGCCGTTTTGTCAGCCTCTAAAGCAAAACTCTTCGATGAAACCTTTGCCTTTAATTCAACCTTAGATGATTCCGGAGCTGTTCCTACCCTTTCAACCTCCTCATATATAATATATATATATATATATATATATATATATATATATATATATATATATATATTATATATATATATATATATATATATATATATATATATATATATATATATATATATATATATATATATATATATATATGCTTAAAATTGTAAAATTGTAAATTCTTCTAAGACATCATTTCTGCTCTCTCTGATCTTAACACTAAGAATGCGTACGGTCCTAGGGGTATCCCTCATGTAGTTCTCAAAACTTGTGCTTCCGAGCTTGCATTCTGCCTTTGTAAACTTTTTCGTCCATTCCTTTCTACTTCAACCTTCCCTTCTTGCTGGAAACGTGTGCTCATTCAATCTGTGCCGAAAAAGGGAGAATCCTCACAACCCTCTACTTACCGTTCCATTTCTTTAACCTCCGTTCTTACAAAAGTTTTCGAATCTATCCTTAATAGGAAGATTTTAAAACATCTCAGTTCTAATCTTCTCTCTGATCGCAAGTATGTCCTTCGTAAAAAAATTTCTACTGTTGATCTTCTTTCCCTTCTCTCCGTCTCTTGGTCCTCCGATCTTCGGCCTTTCGGTGATTTTTTTTTTTGCTGTGGAGCTGGATATATCGAAAACTATCGATAAAGTCTGGCACAAAGCTTTGATTACTAAACTTCTCTCTTTCGCTTTCGGAATCGATCCTTCTCTCTGATTTTCTTTACGATCTTTTTTTTTTTGGCAGCTGTTGTAGATGGCCACTATTCCTCCTTTAAATCTATTAATAGTGGTTTTCCTAAAGGATCTTTTCTGCTCTCAACACTTTTTCTATTTTCATTAATGACCTTCTCTCTGTTACTTCATCTCCTATGACTCTTATGCCGATGTCTTCACCCCTCATTACTTCTTTCAGTTTGAAAAACAACAGCAGTTAATTGACGCAAGGAGGGTAACCTTCGAGAAATTAAACTCTGATCAATATCGTATTTCAAATTGGGACAGAGAAAACATAGAGCCCTTTCAATTCCTCAAAAAATCATTTCCTCCATCTCTACTCGACACAACCTTCCACACAACTTTGACATTTTCTTCGAAAACACGAAGTTCAAGCCTTCACCTCTATTTAATATTCTCGGTTTACCTTTTAATGTGATGCTTCTTGGAAAGAGCACATTTCTTCTCTTTCTAATGAAGCCTTTAAGTGTTTGGGTGTTCTGAGGCGCCTTCAGAATTATTTCACTCCACCCCAGTTGCTTGCTTTTTATTGAGTTGTTGTTCGCCCTTGTATGGAGTACCCCTCACACATCTGGGGATATCTACACTCATGCAGATCTCCTTGAAAAGATGAAGTCTATGGTTTTTCGTCTTATCAGCGCTTCCTCTCTAAATAATTCCCTCCAGTCTCTTTCTGCCCGTCGAATTGTTGCATCACTCTCTCTATACTATCACTATTACAATGGAAGCTGCTATTCTGAAATCTTCCATCTCATACCTCCTTTATTGAGAAGGGCTCGTGCGACACGTCTTTTTACACAGTCTCATTCTTTCTCTATCCAACTCTCTGACCCCACACTTAAAACCTCTATGATCAATCTTTCATGTATTCTACTGGTAAAGTCTGCAACACACTCCTATCATCTGTTTTCCCAAGTTCCTATATAACTTACACAACTCAAATGCCGTGTACCCGGAAATGTCGACTTTTAGCTTGACCAGAATTCCGGTTTTTCTCCTAACTCTGGTAAAATTTTTTGGCAGACAGACCTCTGGCCTTGCTCACCAGGGGTGGAATAAAAAAATTAAGAAAAAATATTATATATATATATATATATATATATATATATATATATATATATATATATATATATATATATATATATATATATATATATATATATATATATATATATATATATTACCTCTGGTGGGCAAAAGTCGAAAGCCTATTAAATTACCACCAGAGTTAGGGAAAAGTCAGAAATCAGGTCAATTTAAAAGGCCATGTCCCGATATACATCGCTTAAAGGAGTGTAAGTCATAAAAAGTTGGGAAAATAGATGTAGGGAGTGTGTTCCAGACTTTACTTGTAGGTACAGTGCATGAAAGATTGAACATAGCTGTTAAGTCTGGGGCTATAGAGTTTGACAGAGAAAGGATGAGAGTGTATAGAAAGGCGTGTCGCACGAACCTTTCTCAATGGAGGAGGTATGCGACGGGAGAGTTCAGAAGAGCAGCGTCCATTGTGATAGCTATAATATTGGGAGAGTGACGCAACTGTTCGACGGGCAGAAAGTGACTGGAGAGAAGTAAGTGAGAGCAGAAGAGTTGATAAGACGAAAAGGTCTAGACTCAACCTTTTTCAAGCATAGCTGCATGAGTGGAACCACCCCAGATGTGAGATGCATACTCCATATGCATTAATATGTCAATTAATATGACAAGAAACCAAAAAGTGAGAGATGAAATTAGAAAAATCTCCACGATGCATCAGTAATAAATAAATTGGATACAGAGTCATCATATGGTGTAAGGTACAATTAAAAGATCTTAATTAAACGTGAAAGAGCAAATTCCACTAATTTTACAAACACATTCTTTATAAAGAGAATACACGCAGAAGAGTTTTGATTAGATCTAAAAAGTAGGTTTTAAAATGTATTTTAGAATATAGTTTTAATACTATAGTTATAATAGTATGTTTTCGTAGTTGTGTAACTAGCAAAAAATAAACTCTGATAAAAGTAGTTATCTGAAAACATAAAAAGACTAATAAATAAAAGACAGAACATTGGTAAAGAAGGAAAACTTAAAGATAGAATCAAATATATGGTAATGAAATTATAAGGAAACGCAATAGAGAAGATTAAAGAGAAGTTTTAGAGCAACTAAAATAGCAAAAAGTTGAAAACAGCATATCAATAGAGCGAACATATAACTGTCATTTGGAGAATCAACAGCTAACGGCAATAAAGATAATAATGGTAACGGCTTTTTCAAACAGAGAATTAAATATAGAGAGTAGATCAATTTTGTGAGAGCACTGATGATGAGAGACATATAAAAGTAAATTACAAAGGTATTCCTGTCTTCAATTGAACTTTTGCCGAAAAAAATATAAAAAAACGTGGAGACAATGGAATATTAATCAACATTCTAAAAGATTCAAATGCCGAAAGTGAAGTTGCTTTTATGTTAAAATAGATACCTAATAAATAAATAATAATTGAAAGGACATAAAATTCCTGAGAAATGAAAAAATAAGAATGTAATTTATCATTTTTCCTTTAATAGATAGATGAAACTTATTAACTTACCCACCAATTCAGTTTTTAACAAGTTGGTTTTTAGTTTTTTTAAATAACAGAACTACTACATAGTTCACAATTAGGCTTTAATCATGTCACATGACTATATTACAACAGTTCACATTCATGTTGTCCAACATCAAATGAAATGATGAAATGAATATGAGAAAAAATCCCATGCTAAAAGACCGTGAGATAATTGGACGAAAGAAGTAATAAATTGTGCTATATGAGATCTGAAAACTATTTGAAAACGAACCTGTTAAAATGAAAGACGATGAATTAGAGCAACTGAAACATTTACTTGGCAACAAAAAATCCAGTACTATAAGTTATGAAAGCATAAAGGTAAGTTTTAGGAGTCATCCGGAGCCATGAGAGTTTCCTCCCAGTTGACACCCATGGAATGATAGGCTGGGCTATATTTCTCAACGCTCTGATGTTTATATATATATATATATATATATATATATATATATATATATATATATATATATATATATATATATATATATATATATATATATATATATATATATATATATATATATTAATAATAAAAACCCAAAAACTTAATAATCCCTTGTAATCTTTATTAAGACAGGCAATCTATCTTATCTATCTATATCTATCTATATCCTCTCCCAGGAAAGGGTTTTCACCCTGTCAGTGGAACCAGCATCTTTCCCCAAATGACAAAAGACAGGCAAATGCAGCAAAATAAGAATGGTAAATGGGAAGGAACAACGCTTAAGACAAATTATTATGGTAATCCAATAAGGCACAAATATAACACTATTAAGATCTTCAAATGGTACTTAGTTGTGATGATAATATCGGTTATTAAGTATTGGTTTTTTAATTAAATATTCGTTCGACTCGCCTATGGGAATTTACAGAACGTGAGTTCCTACCATGACTAGGTCTGACGCCAAATTCAACTGGCATTTTCCCGCTCAACATTCTTTCTAAAGTGAAAGATTCTACGTCGTAAGAGGAGCTTGCCTCCTATTGGATGATTTGAACTTTGTTTGGCATATTATTTCAACTATAAGATCGTTATTTTATACAAAAT
>SEYY01019761.1:55000-60000 GCA_009176605.1 Armadillidium nasatum
ATAATATATATATATATATATATATTATATATATATATATATATAATATATATATATATATATATAATATATATATATATATATATATATAATATTTATTATATTTTTATTTAAAAAAAAATTATTTTTTTTTTTTTTTATTATATATTAAATTATATTATATATATATATATATATATATATATATATATATATTATATATATATATATATATATATATATATATATTATATATAATATATATATATATATATATAATATCTTGCGTATAAATTTTTTTTTTTTTCATTATAAAATCGATTATATTGAGAACCTTTTAATAAAAGCTTCAATCACAATTCTTAAGGAAAGAAAAATCAGTTCAATGAAAACTGTAATATTTACAGAAATTTCATAATATTTGATTTTAATTAATAGCATCCAATAAATAAAGATTTTATATATATATATATATATATATATATATATATATATATATATATATATATATATATATATATATATATATATATATATATATATATATATATATAATATATATATATATATATATATATATATATATATATATATTATATATATATATATATATATATTATATATTATATATATATATATATATATATATATATATATATATATATATATATATATATATATATATATATATATATATATATATATATATATATATATATATATATATATATATATATATATATATATATATATATATATATATATATATATATATATATATATATATATATATATATATATATATATATAATATTATATATATATATATATATAATTGATAAATTCAAAATTATAAATGTAGCAATAATACAATATTTGTTTTAAAATAATTATGTTTAATATTTTAGTATGAATATTGATTTACTTACTTGCTTGACTACCAAAACCAAATGAAAATGTTTTTTAAAGCATATCATTCAAAATAAAACAGCTTAATATATACTTCAATCAAAAATATTTTTGCTTCTTTTTGTTTTTCTCGGATATTATATATGAACGAATTCAAGATTTGTCCATGATTCGGTTCTCAAATTACATCAGTACCCATTCATATGGTTTTTTGAAAGACCAAAAACTTGTTCCGAACGTATTAAAGGTAATTTCAATCCATTTTTTAGCGATGGGTTCTGTCTCTTCCTTTCCTGCTACTCTTCAATGCTGAACCAGCTGCAGCTCAGCAAACAGACAAACCGTGCAAATTTTTTGCATTCATTTATCTCTGCTCATGGGGATTCGAACCAGGGCCTCTGAAATGAAATATCATTGTGCTAACCACTACACCACCGATGTTTCACTAGGCGATACGTCGGTAGCAGTTCCGGTTAATTTCCTTTTGATCCTTCGGTGGTGTAGTGGTTAGCACAATGATATTTTATCTCAGAGGCCCTGGTTCGAATCCCCATGATCAGAGATAAAAGAATACAAAAATTTCCACGGTTTGTATATATATATATATATAATATATATATATATATATATACTATATATATAATATATATATATAATATATATATATATACACGAAGGAGTGGTAATTACAGAATAACATAACACCTGCGGTATACGAGGATAGAGCCTTGGCCTTCTAACCCTGCACCCAAGTTGTGGCCGGGGATATCTTCCGGAGCTGTTTCACTAGGCGATACGTCAGTAGCAGTTCCGGTTTTGAACCATCGGTGGTGTAGTGATTAGCACAATGATAGTTCATCTCAGAGGCCCTGGTTCGAATCGCCATGAGCAGAGATAAAAGAATACAAAAATTTCCACGGTTGTCGGTATATATATATATATATATATATATATATATATATATATATATATATATATATATATATATATATATATATATATATATATATATATATATGGACGACCGGTCCCGGCCCCGGCTAAAAATTAGGGAAAACGGGGTTTGCCATGCCGGGGTTGTGGGAGCGGACATTTTGTTTGGCCCATTTTTGTTGATTATTATTTTTTAGAATAAAATTTTTAATTTTCGCAACAGAAAGATCAAACTTGGATGTAGGTATAAATGGGAAAGATACAAATGTTTGCATTCTTGTAAAATTTCTGTTGGGAGAATGGTTTGTGTGATAAGCCACAAAAACCTCAAATGACTCCTGCTCAAAATTTGCTCAATAACTTTTTAATTTTTTTTTTTTCAGGAAACGTAGTTGAATAATGTAGAAACATATCCCTATAAGGGTTGTTTTTGATTAAAACAATCCTTCATTTAGTTTTCATGTTTTGTAATTTTTTGAAAAATTTCTAAACCAAACTTCAAATGAAAAAAATTTAATATTTACTCAACAATTTTTTCTCATTTTTTTTCAGAAATATTATGAGAATGATATAGACACAGTTTTATCTAAAAGTTGTTTTTGGTTGAATTACTCCATCATGGTGTTTTCATGATTTTTAAGGATTTTTTTTTCAAAAAATTTTGGGGAAAAATTCATAAAAGTCATGATAATACCATGAAGTATTGATTCAATCGAAAACAAGTTAAACAACCCTAGATGAAAATGTTTCTATACGATAGTCCTTTCTTTTCTGAAAGAATAAAAAAAAGTTATTTAGCAAAATTTGAAATGGTGTTATTTGAAGTTTGGGTAAGAAATTTTTCTTGTAAAAAACCTGATATAAAAATATAATGAATACTATATTTGAAAGCAGTGATTGCAAAGTTTTTTTTTTTTTTTTTACTTTTATCTTTTTATTTTTACTATAACAAACTGAATTAAGCAAACATTTTTTAAATTAAACGCAAATTTTTATTTTCTTATTTATATTATTTATTTTAGTATTGTTATCATAATTAGAACTATCAGTATTAATATTTTTATTACCAATATTAAAAAGAATATACCTAAATATAATAATATATAATATAATATATATATATATATATATATATATATATATAATATATATATATATAATATATATATATATATATATATATATAATATATATATATATATATATATATATATATATATATATATATATATATATATATATATATATATATATATATATATATATATATATATATATATATATATATATATATATATATATATATATATATATATATATATATATATATATATATATAGATATATGATAAATAAAAAAGACAAGAATTTAATTCATTTATAAAACTTGTTTTATGAATATTAAAAGATCCCACCAATAATAGTTTTTCAGAACTAATAACAAATTTAAGGTGATTGATGATTGATGATTCCTGATTTTCTTCTGTGAATGGAGATGACTGATGGCTGATAATTGATGATTGATGATAATGTTTGTCAGTTAGTCTGAGTATTAATTTCGTCTTATAAGCATCTCTCTCTTCAAGGCCTATTTATCATAAGTTTTCTTTTGTTAAATGATAGTAATAAACCATCAACTGAAAGATAAATCTTCTACCATCTTAAAAATAAAATCTTATCTGATAAAATCTTATAAAGTCTCATAAACCATTAAATAAGAAAATTGAGGTTTGTTAAAAGAAATAAATTTTGAAGGAACTGATTTGTTGAATATATATATATCTCTTAAATACTTCTAATTTTTACACTTCAATTACAATTATATTTTTTTAAATTACATTTATAAAAAACGATCTGTTTAAAGATGACTTATTTATCTTTTATTTAAATTCTCAAAATTTTAAAACAAATTCCTTATAAAGATTTCCAAAAAAACTTTTAAATTATATATGGAAAAACATTGCCAAGAGTAAGTTAAAGGTATATTGTAATTATATTCAAACATTTTTGATTGCAGTTTTGTAAATATTTGATTACAAAAAAATTCTAAATTATAATTCTAAATTAAAATTTAATAATTATAATCACTAATAAAGTAATAATTATTATGTATAATAATAATAATAATAATAATAATAATAATAATAATAATAATAATAATAATAATAATAATAATAATAATAATAATAATAATGAATATTTATATAATTATAATTATTATATTATAAAATATATTGTAATTAAATTGAAACAAATTTGATCACATTTTGAAAATAGGTTAAACATTGAAACAAAATTCCTGTCAATCTTCATTTTGCGGTAAAATACAAGGTAAAATGAATTAAGGAGAAGTGTTTAGGTAAAGTATGTAACGAAACTGAATTTTTTTTTAAATAATAATAAAAAAAAATAAAAAAATAATAATAAAAAAGTTTAATGATAATAAAATAATAATAATAATAATAATAATAATAATAATATAATGATAATACGAAATAATAATAAATAATAATAATAATATAAAATAATAATAAAATTAATATAATAATAATTTTAATAATAAGAATAATAATAAATAATAATAATAGCCAAAGTAATGAATAATAATAAAAATAATAATAATAATAAAAAAAATATAATAATAATAATAATAATAATAATATTGAGTATTTTAAAAAAGTTATATTTTTTTCACAACTTTTCACATAAAAACTTTAGAAAATGTAAGTGATATATATATATAAATAAAATATATAATATATATATTATATATATAATATAATAATATATCATATAATAATATATAAATAATGTTGTGGTGGGTGTATGTGTGTGTGTGAGTATGCGTATGTGCTTACTTGTGTTTGAGAGCACTTTGTCAAAATCATCAAGAAAATTCTTCACATTTTGAACACGGATCAATATCAACTATGACTTCAATAACTATTATTATTATTATTATTATTATTATTATTATTATTATTATTATTATTATTATTATTATTATTATTATTATTATATATTATTATATTATTATATATTATTATTATTATATTATTATTATTATTATTATTATTATTATTATTATTATTATTATTATTTATTATTATTTATTATTATTTATTATTATTATTATTATTATTATTATTATTATTATTATTATTATTATTATTATTATTA